>MU228307.1:46794-78849 GCA_018584345.1 Thuja plicata
TATATATATATATATATATATATAGTTTTCTTTACATTTTGGTGAACCTGTGATAGACAAATCTAAGTTATTTTTTGTGTTAGATGCTTTGCCTCTTTTTCTTAGAGACTATCTTTTGCATACATATTAAATTTTATGCTCTTGCATTTTAAAATACAAAAAAAAAATCTACATACTCATAAAAATATAAAAACATTTCTTGCATTTCATTCAATATGAAGATCTTTAAGATGCTTTGGGGTATGGGTATTTTCCTCATTATTCTTCTTTTAGCGTCTCTTTATAGTACTTATGATGTTTATAAAAGTATCATCCTTTTCGTCGTGTTTGTTACTCTTCATGTTTCACTTGCTTATGCTATTTTGAGATTAACTAATACTAGTCTTCCTACTTTCAAAACTTTCATTAGGGATTTATGTAGTGGACTTATTACTCTTTTGGATTAAGTGAATAATTTGGTAGATGATACTTCATTTCCTAATATTCCTAATCCTAATCCAATTCCTAATATTCCCGTTCCTATTTCTCCATCTTCTATCCCTAGTTCTTCCCACACTTATGATGGGGCTCAAACTAGGGTTCATGATGCAGATGTGCAAGAATTATTTCATTTATCTTCCCCTTCTTATCTGATCCATGATGATATTAAAGGAAAGAACAAAGAAACTTCTTCTAAACCTATCATTCTGCCTTACACAACATTTTCTCATGACCACCATAACCAATCATCTCCTGCAAAAGCTTTACAATATATGTACACTACAAGATACACTATGGTGGATAAACAAGGCTATAAGGGTTTAGGGCTCAGTGTTAATGAACATGGCATTAAAAACCTGATTCATTTATCCCCTAAACAAGATATGCATGGTATAGGCTTCCTGCCTTCTCAAATCAAGGTGGTTGATTTTAACCGTCGCCCTTGTCTTCATATTCTTCTTCCAACTCCTTCCTTAGATCACCCTTCTACTCCTCAAGATGTGGCTAAGAAAGTGTATGTTCAGTTAATGAATTATAAGAAATAAATATTTAAAACTATGCCAAAAAATGCTCTCTCTAAATACAAATTTCCTTTTCACTATAGTAATACACATTTACTTGCTGATTGTGTGCATTTCAAGCTATATGTTAGAGAAAGAGCTTCTTTAGGAATCATATCTCATTCCCATGTAGTATTACAATTTCTTCATAATTTTTATATAGGGCATTCCCCTCATTCTTCTATAAATTAGATCATTTTTCTCCTCTTTTCTCTTAACTGGGGGACAAGAGGTATTTCCTTCCAATATTCTAGGATCCATTATTCTCTTAGCATGTATTTTTTTTGAGCTTAATTGGTTATTCTTTCTATATTCTATCCTTATGATTTTGTATTATGGTACACACTTCCTTCACTTATAATCATTCATGATATCTTTTCTAGGACATTTTTTTTGTAAAGATATCTCTTTGCTACAACATCTCTTGATAAAATTGGTATATCCCTTGCTTTCATTCCTGGGGGGCAAGGTTTTCCTTCTTTCTCTATCTAAGGATCTACTTTCCTTAGCTTAGTTGCATTTGTTTATTCTACAACATTATTTCCTTATAAAGACTTATGTTTTGGCTATGGATACCCTCTTATATGGGAGGTAATTGTCCTAGGTCATCACCTCTTCTTTATTTTTCAAATTATGTTCTTTATAAACTCTTTCTCTTGCTTTGGGTTAGATTTGGCTTCCTTCATTCCAATATTCCTCTTCCTCTTGATCACAGGGGGCTTGATGATCGAATCTTTGGTCCCTCTTTTCTTTTCTTTGGAAGATGACATTTTATCCTAAGCACTCCTCTATGGTGGGGGTCTTTCTAATAAGATATCTTCCTCTTTGAGGATCCTTTTTCCATATGTGACATATCCATTTCATGATTATCTATGCTCTTAGAGGTAAGGGTCAATCCTCTTCGCTAAGGATATAGTGTATATTGTTGTTAGACAGGATATCTCCTTACCTTGTGAAGTAGGTATCCTCTTTCTCTTCCTTATCCTTTCTAGTAGGTAGCCATGATAAGGAGGGGGGCATATATAAGGTCTCCCTTATACTATAGTTTACATTTTTTTCGACATTCTAAATCCTTGGAAGGTAACACACATAAGTTGCTAAATCTTGAAGAGACACGCATTTTTATTTTTATTTTTTGCTAAATCCTCAGAAGGTAACGCACATAAGTTTCTAAATCCTGAAGAGATATGCATTTTTCAAATTCATATATGCTAAATCCTTGGAAGGTAATGCACATAAGTTTCTAAAACCTGAAAAGATACGCATTTTATATTCCATAGTGATACAATAATGTGGATCTATAGATATTCCAAAAACCGTCAGAAGACACATTATAATTAGAAAGCATAGTTCATGGGTGAACCTGTTGGGCTCTCCCTCCATGGTGATTCATGGTAACGTGGGAATCTTACTAGGTGAGGTAATCACTTTCTCTTTTCTCTCTTTCGCTTTCATGTTAGTAGGATTAGATCATAAAGCTATGTTATTTATAGTGTTTCTCTTGTCTTTCTTATGTAGTCATGTATGCTTTCTATGATTAATTGCACTTTGATTTCATATATTTGTGCATGTATATTGAGTTATAATCCTTGATTTGGGGGCTCATTTCCTTGACTAAGTGATGTTCTACCTCATTGTGATCCACTGGAGTCTTTCTTCTAACTTTATCGCGAGTATGTTCGATTTCCATACTCCCGCTAAAGTGGGAGCTTAATGTATCATCTTAAAATGGAAGCACTTCAATGTTAAGAATGTTTAGCCCTCCTTAGGGGGTGTTTTTGACCATAATCATATTTTCCTCTTGTTTCTACACCCTCTCCTGCTTCTGTGCCTATTTAGGACCCTGATTGGGCCTCTCTGGACACTATTTATCCCACCTGGCACATTTTCCAGGGATTTTGAATCCCTGGGTCAAGGTCAACCTCGACCTTGACCTAGGTCAAATTTGACCTTGAACTTGACCTAGGTCAATTTTGACCTCGATTTTGATTGGAAATTTTGTCGGCTGCCAGGGGTCATTCAAAAGTTCATTTCTCGCTTCTGGGTTGGCTATTTTGGGTTCTGAAGTAACGATTCTTGAAATTATATTTAATATAGGTCCTCTTCTAGGGGTATACATCTAATTGGAATTTAATCCTCCTATTTAGGCCTCTCTAGAAGATTGTTCCTTAGATTTGTATATAAGAAATTTTTCTCCTCTCATTTTCTCTAAGCATAATCACAAGCAAACAACCATCAACTAAGAAAGAATCCAAGTGAACAAGACTAAGTAAGAAGCAATAATTATACATGTTCTCAAGATTTCAAAATTCAATCAAGGTTTTTCAATTCTTCCTCTCAATCATTCAAGTTCTCCATTGAAGATCAAGGATTCAAGCATTCAATCCTTTGAAGGGATTTTGTTCAAGCATTCAAGATTCATCATTCAAACCCTAAATATATCCATCATGGTGGTGTGATCTTCCTTCAAGATCCTTTGTGCATCCTCAAGATTCATTCATTATTCCTTCAAGGTGGATTCCAAGCATACAATCATGGAGGCAAACCCCTTCCCCCCAACAAACAAACCATTTTTCTTGTAGGGACAGGTTCGGAACAATGAATTGGAATGCAGATCCGGATACCCTTTTTGGCAAACTGTCAGGATCCAAAAATAGATTTTCTGTTAGAGTGTGCAGGTCTGGATCAAACTTTTTGGGTCAGAATTAGACTTTGGGTCAAAGGTGACATTAATTTTTGGATCAAAATCAGACCTGAGCCAGAATCAGAAAATATTTATGGGTTTTCTCTGTTTCAGAATTCCCAGAAACTCAGTACAGACACCCAAAAATAGCATTCTTAAAATATTTTGCATTTTGAGGTTAGTACTTGTCTTCAATTCATTTCAATTAAATTTTTAATCTTCCTAAATCTATTACACACTCTTTTTTATAAAATGGAACTTAGGGTTTTTCTCTTTATCCCTATCCTTAATAGGTTGATTGATTTATGCATTGACCCTTTCTTTGGGGTTGATAAATTTGGATCTTCCCTTTGTGAAATTTGGGGTTAAGAGGAAAATCTTACCTTCTCCACTACCTCAAAAATACATTCAATTTCTACTCCACATCACTATTTGTATCTTACATTTTGATCCCTCCCCTATTTTAGATCTTACACTTTATACATATACCCAAATATATATATATATATATATATAATCTTCCAACATCCAATAATGAAATACCTTCCAAACACACACACATCCAAAAAAAAATCTAATCTAACCCACGCATGCATGCAAATGGATTTCTGATTTCATTTCCCTCCTATCTATCATGATCTCGTTTTCAAATATTGATGCTCTCAGAAGAAGATGCACGAGAAGCTATGAAGAATGAAGATTGAAATGAATGCAAACATGAACAAGGATATAAAGATTAATATAAAAATTCAAGATTGAGCTAGAATTACAAAAGGATAGAATGCAAAGAATGCTTAAATCACTATAATGGATGCTAAGAAAAAGTGGATGCAAATACCAATGGATGTAAAAAGGATGAGAGGAGGGGTGATTAAATAGATGTCCTTGAGAGGCAATCTCATATCAGGGTGAATGTGGGATAATGGGAGATTAATGGTATAGGAATGATAAGCAGTAAGGAGATAAGATAGGTGGTAAATGGGAAATGGTAAGAGGTAAGAGCCTTTTATTTAAGATATTTTAATTTAAATAAGTAGAGAATGACATATTTATTTAAATGAATTTATGGATTAATTATAATAGAATATATATTATTTAATGGATTTATGAGATGAATAATATTATAATGAATGATATGAATATTAGGATTAATATAATGGAAGGTGGAATTAATAAATAATGAATTCACCCAATTAATAGAAAAATTAAGATTGGATGTAAAAGGACAATTTTATGTGTCTACAATAGGCTATTGTTACCGTCTTTTGATACTAATTATGGGATATTCTCCAGGATTTTCTCTCTTTTACTTTGGTCATTGGGTTGGTCTATTCATTATTGCCTCAAAATATTGAACTACCTCCATATTAGCCTCTTCCATGGATTGATCCATCGTTCCATCTTATTTCTTTAAATATATAATTCTCTTATTATTTCTTCTTACTATCGCATTTCTGTGGAAAATTATTGTGTTTCAATCTTCATCTTTTAACCATATTTCCCTTGACTTCTTTCGTTAAAAGAATTATTCTCTTGCCATGATTTCTAATAATTCCTTATTCAAAATTTTCTCTATTTTGAAGTCATTAGCACTCATGCCTCTGGAAATAACCATCTCATTTAGTGGTGTAAGGCCCTTCTCAATTATTTCCTTTTCTTTGAAAATGTAATTAAAGTGGTCTTTATCCCAAACTTTGAGCTTTTGTTTGATGTACTACAAGTTCTTGTTGATTCCAAATAATTGGGAATGGTTCCCAACCTATAATTCATTCCACCATTCACTTATCTGATCCCCAATATGTGGATCTCTCATCAACATGTTTTTGAACTTGAAAGGGCTTCTTGTCGGTTGGTCTTTAGGTTTGATTGATAGTTGAATAGGAAAATGATCTAAACCTGTAAGGGGAAGGATGAATGCCTCATGTTGGCTCAGTTGTTGGTTCCAATCCATATAGAGAATGAATCAATCCATCCTTTCATCTATGCATGTGAACACTAAGCTCATATTTCTCCATGTGAAGATCCCATTTTCTAGCTTATAAGTCCTTTAGAACATTATTGTCCATAAAATCTTGGAAAGTCTCTTTGAACCTAGATTTTATTTTTTAAACCCCCTCCTTTTTTCCTATTATTCAACGTTGCATTAAAATATCTATAAATTATCCCCTTTTTCCCTACCAAGGTTCCTTAATCTATTTGGGAGGCTATTCCAAAGAGATTTCCTATCCCTAGTGGTAATTGACATGTTAACATTGATTAGGAAGAACTCATTATTATGGAGGAATGTGCATTTCATTCCTCTTCCACAAGAATGCATGCCATTGTGGGTGGATTCCATAATTCTCTTAGGCCACTCGACCCACCAAATGCCTCTACAAAGTGACCTCCCCACTATTTCTAGAATCTTAGTTCTACTCATACTTTCCTTCTTGCTCCACTTGGTTTCCTGAATTATAACTATATAAGTTTTTCTTTGGTCAATTTGGCACTTTATTATGCAACATTTTTCAAGGGCATTTATGCCCTTGATATTCTAATTTATGCCCCTCATTACCCCCGATAAGGAGGATCTCCTTCACTTATCTAATTTTTCTTTGTCCCTTAGCATTGGCTTACATTTCCAAATTTTATTTATTTGATTTTGGGCCCCTTTTTCCTTTGGTTTTGATGTTGGTTTTTAATCTTTGATTGAGTATGTTCAAGACCTCTTTCTACTAAGATGGCTCCATCTACCTCGTTGAAACTTTCTTCACTATCTGAATCATTATATGTTTATATTCCTTCTTCAATTTATAGGTTGCATTTTCCTTTATCTTCCAACTCCTCTGACATGGAGTGCACTCCTATTATAGCTTAGATATATGTTGCCCCATTTTTATCCTGCATACCTTTAGATGAAAATGGAATTTTAGTGTGTAGCATTGGTCTTGAGATCTTCATGAGATTCTTGAGTCTAAGTCTAGTTTTCCCCTTAAGATAAGAGGCCTTTATCGAATTTCCCCAATTTGACTTCTCTTTTGTAAACCAGGGGGAATTTTTATTTGAGATCATGTTTCATCGGGTAGGTTAAGTTCCCAAATCTCGTAAAGGTCATATTTAAGAGATTTCTAAGATTGGTTCTATTTACATTTGAAGTCTGTAGCATTGGCACTTCATTTTGCAACATTGGCAGAAAATTGGTTTCAGGCTTCTCCTTGGTGGAAAATCACCTGCAGAGTGTGTTTTCCACGGTAATTAATTCCAAATGTTTCAGCAGCCAGTAAAGTTTGAAAGTGGATAAGTTGGGGGCTAGAAAAATGGTTATATTTAAAATGCACCTCTATGGACCAAAAGGAAATATTAAATGAAGAAGAATCCAAGATGCAAGCTTATCGGCAGAAGAGTGGAAAATGGCTTCCCCACTACTCCAACAGGCGGGTTTCGACCTGCAGAGTATGTTTTCCGCCAAGTCATTAAAATTGAAGAACTTTGAAGAAAAAATTATCTCATAGGTGACCCAAGGTATAAAGGAAGCTAATGAAATTGACACATCATTTTAGTATCACAATAGGCTAAAATTCCCCCTCAGTGGATTTTTGGGTAGAGAACATTCCAAAAGTATTTTCCCGCCCAAAAGAGAAGAGAAAAAGTAATTTTCTAGCACCTCCAAAAGTTACCATTACGTTTATCTAAAGTGAAAATATGTTTCTTAACAACCTATAGGGGTAAAGTAATTAATTCAAATAAATTCATTTTACTTCATAACGGACTGTTTCATAAATGCTTTAATCTTTTCACTCATGTGGCGCGGGAAGTCGATTGTTAAATGGTAAGAATTCAAAATTTATAAGATAAGTAAAATCTTGCAAATAGGAACTACAATCTGTTTGATCAATTGTTTGAACTTGAAGCTCCTAGCAATAGTTTTTCTCTGCTCTTACGTTCCTGAGAGATATCCCTAATTCCTGAGTCAAAATCAATCGAAGCATGGCCACTAAGTTTGTGGGATTCAATGGGATGAATGACATCACTTCTGACTGGCATAAAATATCAGACACCTCTCTAAAGTTATTTGATATGCAGAGCTTCCAGAATAGATTGGGGGTAGACTAAATTCACCTTGTTACTGAAAAATTGAAGGAGAAAGGATTGGTTGAAGCCGCTGGTTTTCCCATTGCAGTTCAAGCACTAGAGTTTTTATTTTAAAAGATTTAATCTCCCTTTTAATTAAATAAAATTTATCTTATTTAATTAAAATAAATTCCTCCCATTTAATTAAATATAATTCTTCTAATTTATTTAATTATAAAGAAAACCCCTCTTTTAATTAAATAAATAAAAATCCCCACTTAAAGCTCTTCTATTGATGAAAAAAGGAAATAAATTAAATAAAAATCTATTTTTCTTCACATCTTTCTAAGTGGTGGGCTTTTTTCTTTTTAAATGAGCACATGGATCAACCAAGATTTAATCTCCACTATTGCTCATTTCTTTTTGCCTCTTAATCTCAATCGTTCACTTTTCTTTATAAGGAGCACTCCTTCTCATTTAGGATCCCACTTTTTATTGTATTGTTATGCTATAGGTTTGGAGAGCAATTTTGGAGGAGAATTTGAGCACTCAAGCTTGGATATTGCAACTTCTCTCTTCTTGTCTTCTTCTTGCATTCATGACTATTCATGTAGATTAAATTCATATTAGCTTAGAATTATGTTTACTTTCATAGATTAAGCTTGCATATTTCCTTTTATAGATTAATCATGCATTGTCATCATATAGATTAATTTTCTTTTATGCATTGCAATCATATATAATAGTTTTCATTTTCATGCATTGAATCTCTCATTTCATGGTGTACTTGCAAGGGCACAACTAGGTCAATCTGAGGGCCTCAATCACACACCTTTGCACTCCATGACTAGGGAGCTATGAATTGATATTTGAGGCCTCATTCTTGAGCAACCTTAGATGGAATGATTCATAGAAGTGTGACACATTTTCATCACACACCACCTTCCTTATCCTCCATATCATTCTTCTTTACCATCACCCTATCATCATATTTGAACATACTTTTAGAGGCCTTGGCCCATCATATCATATCTTTCAAAGGAGCACTATCCAAAGAGCAAGAAGCTTAAGTTCCTGCATAAAATCAAAAAAGAAAAAGAAAAAAGTGCCTTGGTAAAAACCTGGTAAACAGGTGCCTTGGTCACAAAATTAAAGAGAAATCAATTCATCCTATGGTGAAAACCACTTCTTGTGGTGCCTTGGATAGGTACCATGATGAAAACCTAGCAAACAAGCATCATGTGTAATTCCTCCTACTTTCACTCTTCAATTGGCGGAAAGTTCTTTCCATGTTATCTTATCTATCATACCTTACATCCAACTATCTTGTGAGCATCCATGTTCCTTGGGGTGATCTTGAAAAGGTTGAACCTATCCATGTACACATAATATATCCTAACATTCATTATCCTTTCCATCATCCTATTCACTTGCTCTCATCCATGGCATCCTATCATGATCTTTCTTATCCTGATTGCGCTATCATAGATATATCCTATCCTATCAAATTAACCCCTTGGTCTTGATCAAAATTGAAAAACAAGTGCTTAGAAGTCTATTGACATGTCCACTCTTTTGGACCACACACTTTTCATGACATCAGGTCGTTATCCTATATGTTATCCAGCACCGCTCCATGACCCTACATTGTTATATTCTTTTTCCCTAGCTTGGGTAATCTTGATGAGACTATCCTTGAGGGTTGCATTCACCCTCTTCATCCATCATTATCTTTTCACCTCATCTATCAGCTTTCCAATCCATTTGTAATGACCTTTACCTTGCTAGACATTGGGGGAAAACCAATGTGGTTTTTCTTGAGATAAGAGTAATCTCAAAAAAACCTAAAAATTGGAAAAAGTCTTGAAAAAATGATCATCTTTGTGAAAACCTAGCAATAGGAACCTTGATGCATCAATCAAAAAAATCAAAAAATGAGAAAATACAAAAAAAAATTGAAAAAGAAAAAAAAGTGCCTTGGTGAAAACCTAGTAAACATGTGCCATGGTACAAAAAATAGAATCTCTACCAAGTAGGTGAAAACCTGGTAAACATGCACCTCTTTTACTCAACACTCCATCCATCAATGCTTAGTCTTAGCAATCCTTTGCTTCAGTTTATACATAGCTTTCACTCACTTTTGTGACACTTAGGTTCTTCTGAGAACCCTCCTGGCTTGAAGCTAATCCAGAATCATAACCTAGGGGCAATCAAATTGGCTTTGTCCTCGTAGTATGAGTCAAGTTAGTCATTTTCATTCACTACTAGGGGCATGGTTCCCCAATCATATCATATCTTTGACTTACACTAGAGTCAGTAATCTTGTCATTTCTGTAGGACAACTTGGTACTGACATAAGAAGGTGTTTCTCAACACCACAATTAACAATGTTTCTTAACACTATCTTTGGATGTATCTGTGTTTCTTACCACACATTTGATATCGCAAATGTAAACAATAGATTGATAGCAGTAAAACACAAAGCACTCACAAGCACAACGGTGTTTCTTAACACCTCATACATACACACATCCAAAAACTTTGAAATTGGTTGAATTATGTTGAACTTCTATTTGTATGTTGATTGTTTTCATTGATTTCGTTAATCTTTTCTTTGTCTACTACTTGTTGGTGTGCTCCCAATGATCCAAAAATTTCAAATAAACAAGATGTATGTGGTAAGAGCTCCTGCATTAAGGCATAAAAGCCTCACATCCCTTGATCTTTTTTATTTGTACGCCAAGGTGAGGTTGGAAATATCTCCTTGATTGTTATTTCTCTGCTTGTTTATGCAAGATCACACTCATGGTTATCTTGGCTTTGAATGCCTTGATACTAGTGTACTCTTGCAACATCAACTAGAAACAACATTTAGGTTATCTCGGCTATTGTGCCCTAATGCTTATGTTAGTTTATCATATCTTATATGATGAAAGTCATATTCATATTCTTATGGTCGCAATGGCACCAGTAAGGATTATATCGACTTTGATGTTCCAAAAAATGCTCAATGATGAAAAATTTCAAAGCTAAAGCTCAGTGACTACACCTTAGGTTGCATTCATGTTATTATTGCATTTGCATCTGCATGGTGTTGAAATATTCATAATAACTTTATCTCTCTCCAATGTGAAAGATCTGAGATTCTAATCGATCATACTTCTCATCGTCAAGTGGTCATTTATATGTGAACATGACACCCCTTGCTAAATCAACTATCCTGATTCCATTTTCAGGATCAAAATTGAAATATGAAATTGACCACTTGCACAACCAATGGAAATCTCTCATGCTTTTCTTCTAATCAATCCATGTATCTTACTTTTGGTCAATCTCGGTCAAATAGGACCTCTCATCAAGTACATATTTTTTCCTAACCACATGGGAGATCTTTCTAATCAGATCAGATTCTTCTTGCATCATGTTATCAATTGAATTTCTTCTCATTACTGGGGCACCTAGCCATATTTCAATTTTACTCCCGAGGGGACAAGATCATGACATCAACATTCCAGTGATCACATCCTCAATCAAAACCTCATCGCTTGGTACATCTCAGCTTCATCGCATTAAATCAAGTTGAGATCATCTTAAATCAAAGGCAACCTAATCAATGGTCTTATACAGTGCTTAATACACTTGAAACTAGACAAGATCAGTCTTATACAGGCTATTCATTATTGAAACCAGATACATTGATCAAATTGGCTTCATCACTTCAAATCAAGACAATTTTCTTGCTAATTAAATCTCTTAAATGTAATCAGTTTCATCGCTTCAAATCAAATTGGTTATTCATTCAAACCAATCAAAAGGTTTAAGAGTTCTTAACAGATTTTTAGTTTCATCACTTCAAATCAAACTAAGCATTCTATTTTATATCTTTTGATTGATCTTCATCCAATCAAGCTTGAAGTCGGTCTTCTTCTTCAAAAGAATGGTTTCATCACTTCAAATCAAACTATTTTGTGTCTTCTCACTAACAGGTCTTTGAATCAATGTGCTGATCTCACATCAATTCAAAGAGGGGCAGGTGTAATCACCTAAAAATGGTCATCTAAACCCTAGATCCCTAATCTAAACAATTAATCAAGAAACCCTAATCTTGATTATTCTAAGTCCTAAATCAAATAGGTAATTCATCAAATTTGAACTGATCTGACCTAAACCCTAGGTCCTAATCAATCATCATACTTGATTAATTAATTAGTTCCTAAAATCATAATACATTGGCAAACAAACCTTATACTAACCATTTAATTAATATTTTGATATATTAATTAAATAAAAATTATAAAATTGTCAATTAAATAAAAAAGGAATTAAATTAATTAATAAAAAAAAATATGCATTCAAAATCAATTAAATTATTAAAAATGCACATGACATCATCAAATCCAGTTAACTGAATTATCATTTTGGAAACAATCCAGTTCCACTCAGTTAACTAATTCTCCACTGTTTATCATTTTGGAAACAATTCAGTTAACTGAAAACTATTTTTGGAAGTTTACAAAATAACTCATTAGTCAGTTTAGTCAACTGACTATCTTGACCAATAAAATTCTTTGCACATGGATTTTGCTTCTTCAAACAACTCTGAGCCACTCTTTTCATTCGATCTCGACCATTGATTCGAGAGAGATTTCTATAAAAGAGAAGTTTTTTTCCTTCACAAAGGATCCTAACTTTTTATTAACGTTATTATACTACATTTTCATTCTAGCATTCTTAGCATTTTAGCTTTCATTTATTTAGTATTTTTGTTTATTATTTTCAAGCATGCAAATATAATCTTAGAGCACACTTGAATTTGGTGTTTTTAAAATGAATATTTCAGATTTCATTTGGTGCTTCTAAAACTGAATCTAATTAGCTTGGATGAACAACAAACTGTATTTTCATTTAGTTTAATCAATCATTTAAATCAATTATATAGCTCTAAATCCTTCATTTAGGTCTTTCGTGTAGTCACTGAGATCACAATGATCTGAGAGCATGCTCATACTCCTTCCTTCTAGAAGGCAACAAGTCGACTCATTCAGACATGAAGGATGAATGAGTCCATATTCATTCATGTATACAACTAATGAATAATGACTATGTTGAAGTGCATGACTAAAGTAGAGGTCCACTTTTAGCACACACATGAACCAATCAGTAAACGAGTCAAGCAATCAGAAAGGAAAATAGAATGTAAATGTAGAACAGGTCAGGAAAGAGATGAAAAAAACCTGGAAGAAGAAGGTGATGATCATATTTTGTCATTAGTATATAAAGGAAATAACTTTTGAACCATCGGTAACATGATTATCGAAAGATGGCTTTATAGTGCAACCCAACACAATAGTTCACAGAGGTCACCGAAACTAGTTTTCACCGACAGAATGATCATAGTGTAAACCGAAAACACATTCTATAGTGTAAACTAGCTGATAGTCTATAGAGAAACCTGAGAAGCAGAATGTCTACAAGGACATCACCGATGAAAGACTACAGAGAAATCTGAGCACCAGTCTACCGAGAGACAACTTTATTTCAGAGAAATGTGGATCTGAGTTACACATCAAATAAAACACTTGAGTTTTATATTTATCTTTAAAGCTTATCATTATAACCATTTCTTGAGGGACAAGTAAAGCATATGTAATTATTTTAATCAGTCTAATTGATTGTAAAAATGCAAACTAGGAGATCAAGGTCAAGTTCTAAATCTTTGATCATAGAGTTTTTATTGTAAAGCGTGAAACCTAGATAGGTCACTATATTGTATAAATAGATGTAGAAATCAATCAGACAATGGTGATTGTAGCCGCAATAGACTGATGACATATAACTGATTGAATGTTTGAATATGTTAAGTTGATCACCAAAATGTAGAAAGATAATGCAAGACATTAAATCAGTTAATGGATTGTATTGTCATTGATGTCAACTTGATATAATCTAATCGGTTATAATCAAAGTGTCAAAGACTTCAGAGAATCAAAGAGAAAAATATTATGCTTTTTTTAATGCATAAAAGACAAGTATTCACAATGTGACTACAAACACTGACGGTCAGTGAAACCTGACGGACAGAGATCACCGACAGTCAAGTCTCAGTGATGCCCTAGCAAGAACACCAATGAGCATTACCGATGAGTAGAATCACAAGCATACTCGATGCCTAGAAACATAGTGTAAACCGATGAAGAAGCCCGAGGAGAACTGGAGTGTTGACCAATGCTATCAAAGAGTTAAACTCTAAAATTAACTTGAGTTTAGAAATGAAAAAATATCTAGCTGGAAGAGCTAAATATAGAGTTAACTGGTAGTTATCATTTTTTTCATCGATAAGATAAAGCCAGAGATAAGTGATTGATTTAAAGTTGTTTTTTCCAGTTGGCAAGAAGATATTAGCAAGATAAAACATGAGTTTTGCTTTAAATATAATTGGAAAGAATTGTGGATCACACCAAGTTCAATAAAATCAAGGACCTGACAACTGTGATAGCATGTCTATAAAGAGACAACTCAATTCATTATGAATTGGTGTGGGGAGTAGAATGAAAAGAGGATGTTGAAGAGAAAATTTATACAGTCTTGATCAACAAGCTGATGAAAGAGCTAAAGTTTTCTGCGGACACCAAGCAATAGAGCACAACATCACTGAGTAGAATCAAAGTGGAGAAAAGTTATAAATAGATTTATATTGATCAGAATAGTTTTATGAGATTATAATAGATCTGAAAATCTGAAAGTATAAGTTGTATATGTGAATAGATCATACTTATTCAGTTTAACCATTGATTCAGAAAGTCACTTAACTGAGTGGGACTTAAAGATCCTTTCTATATTGAGATACATCCCAAGGGGTATCAAAAATTTTGATCATGAAGATAGAATGAGATGCCAAATACCAATTGACAGGCCAAGTGAGTGTTTGATCAAAGATGGTAGCATAGAGATGCACGATATCAAGTCATAGACTAAAATTTTAAATCCTCTAACTGTAACCACTTGAATTTGGTCTGTTTTGACTATGGACCCTATTTTCCCTAAGTGTGATCATACCCCCAATTATGTCCAAACGAACCTGTTACTTCTTGGCATAATTCTTTTGAAATCAATTTAATCTCCTAAAGTGATCAAAACACTAAATTATTTACTTTTAGCCAAAATCAAAATCAATCAAATACATGGCTAAAAATGATTAATTTGCTAGGAATTAAATAAACCCCTAAATCAATTACCCACTTGGAATTAACCCATTCCCCTAGCCTATTTAATTTAATTAAAATGGCTATAGTTCCCTTAATTATTAAAAAGCAATAAAATGCTTAAATAATTAAATTCCTATATTTTAAATAAATTAAATAAGTTTAATTCATTTCATTTATATTCCCTTAAACCCCAACCTAACCTACCTCAACCACTTCTACCCTGGGTTCTAACTCATCTCAACCTCTTCCACTCTTGCTAATCTAATCCTCATTCTAATTCTACCCTGACCCACCTCCTAATGTTGTCACATTCCATTAAGAAATGATTAACAACTCAACCCACTTGAGAAAGTCAACTTTCTCAAGCATGACTTTCCTAAGGGACCAACTTTCCAAGTTGAGTCTTACACCCTCCCATGCCTCTTAAATAAATTTCATTAATAACCCTTAATGGATATTCCTTCTTGCCCATCCCTCACTAATGCCCAAGGCATTAATGGCTCTTACACCTCATTAATGACCTTAGGGGCTCCATTAATGAACCTTGTCTCCCCTCTCTCTCTCCCATTCCTCTATAAATTGAAGGGATTTAGAGCTCATAATAAGCCTCAAATTTTGAATTGTAGTGTTGTTATGCCAAGATTTTGAAGGGATATCAAAGCATTGTTATGCTACCAATTTCTTCATAGCTTCATACACACTCCATTAGTCACTTTCTCATATGTTTATAACGTCCATTTTAGAGTAATATGCATGCTTAAATCATTAAATAGTTTGTTTTAAACCTAAATCTTTCATGCTAGGTTGTTTATGTCACTGGTATTTAGCATAATCTGAGGGCTTTTATATTATTTACTACACTCATCCTAGTTAGAAAGAAATAGGTCGATGTTAGGGTTTTATATACTCATTAACCCTTATTTTTCATTAACAGATTGACTTATTAAAGTGTTGTGTTGCAGATAACAGGTGTACAAATATACACACACATTTTTGGCACCCACCGTGGGGTAGGAATTCCAACTTGGCCTTATTTTAAACCAATTTTTCACTAATTTGCATGCCTGGGGATTCTGTTATAGGCTCATTTTTTACCATTCTAGATCGCATCTAGGATACGCCATCGCACCGTAGTAAAAAAGGCTCGCATTCGGGATTTCCCAGATCATTTTTAGTTTAGGCTTGCATCTAGAGAACATACTATTGTATCTAGTAAGAAAGCTCACATGAACTATATTGTATCGCATTCAGTGATTTTTTAGGCTCGCATCTGGTTAGGAAGTTTGTACACTTCGTTTGCCTAACTCTAACAAGTTGTTTTTTTTGGTATCTTATAGCCTAACAAGTGTTTGCAGATGGTTCTTGAAGGTTTTCATGGGAGTTGAAATAAATAGATACAAACTTAGTTTTTCATTTTGCCCAACCCCCATCTTGACCTCTATTTACTTTCTTTCAAAATTAAGATACATATTCCAATCTATCACTAAACTGACTAGAGGATTATGCTCTTTTCCTTTTAAGGAAAATCAAAAACTCACATATCAGTTTATGGGTTGAACGGAATTTGGAGTTAACTGAACAAGAAAACACATCATCTAATTATTTTTGGATTAGTAAATGAACAACACAAATCACTAAAATTTTGTGGTTCAAAGAACAACTACATCATATAATTTCTTTTGGAATTATAAATTGGACAATCAAAGCACTAAATTTGTGGGATCAAAGAACAAGTTCAATCATTTAATTCAATTTGGATCAGTAATTGAACAAGCAACTCACTAAATATCATGTCTAATTGAACAAAGCAAATCTACTTTCAAGCAATCTTGTTTTCATTAAAATAGGAACATCTAAATCAGGCACAACATTGCTTGAGGGAAAGAACCACTTTGTTTGATTCTGTTTTGGGAGAAAATGGTTTAGATTAGGAGAGTATTCTCTTCTTCTTTGGAAGAATCAGAAATCTAGACATTCAAATCTCACCAATCCTTGGTACATATATTTAAACAAAAGAGGGTCTACTGGTTGAGGAAAAAATCTCCTGGGAACGACCCAAGTGAGGACAGGTTTTACGCCAACCCTTCCAACTCACTATAAATAGTTGCTTCCTCATAGGCTAAAGCCTTGAAAGATGAAGCCGATTTTGTTCATGGAATTTTGACATCATTCCTTGAACATATTTGGGTATATGTAGAGTGGAGCCACTTCAATCTTGCTTCTGAGACTACATATTTAGGTACTCATAGGGCTATATGCCTCAATTTTTCCTTGTGCAATTCTATGGGGGATGGTTTCGAATGGATTTCCCAATAATAGACAACAACTTCAACTGAAAGAATTCCTGATTCATCCCCGAAAGGGTTATAATATTTATACAAGGCAAAAAGTAATTGCCTCAAGACACTCATCATATTGTGCCCTCACTTGTGTTTGGAGTCGGCTAATACAACATCATGACTGGAGTCATTGCATGCTTGGTGATGGTTGTAACCTGATTAGCATTTGAGTGTGTGCCTGATTCAACAAGAAAAGATTTTCATCCTCCACCTACAGAATAGGAAAAAGATAAGTGCCTGTTTCACCCTCCTAACAATGAAAATATGTTTGATGTGTCTGAAAAATCACTAAAAAGATAAACTCCTTCAAACAAGCAACAAATTTCAATCCTGGGTCTACGCATGTGTTTTACACTCACTGAAAAGTCTCAGAAAAACCTTACTATCAAACAAAATTTCATGTACTTTGAGACAAAACAAAGATAAACATAACAGAACATCAGAGGCTTGCATCTAGGATGCTGGCTCACATCTGGTAAATTCAGCATCACATCTGGGATGCTAGCTCCCATCTGCTAATTTCTACATCACATCTGGGATGTTGGCTCACATCAGGGAAATCATAGTGTCACATTCAAAGGATTTCATCTAGGAAAGTGGGCATTTGTGTAGGTCTCTCTCAGAAAAATTTAGTATATTTGGATACCCTTTTGGCTCCTTAGTTTGGTCATGCTACTTTTTCTGGTCTACCAGTTGTTGTTTCAAAACTTTTTCACAAAGTATACCTTGCATGTCCTTTTGGATCTTCACAATTGGTCACAAATCATGTGGATTTTACAATCAACAAAACAACTTGATTTCCAGCTCACTATCAGGGCACTTTAACACCCTCTGACACTAGAATCAATCACGTTGAAACATCAAACCCAAACTCACACATTTGGGGACAATTTGGAAATCCTTTTGGGACCATTTTGAGACTTTGATCAAGATAATCTTATGATGGCTGACAACAAATGGGATGCACCCTATGGTTTTAACAACAAGGAAGAAGAGATTCTCATTAAAACCCTATCTAAAAAAATGTAAGCTTTGAAATCTAAAATTCAAGACTTAAAGGAAGAAAAAGATACCTCATCAAAGGGGTACTCACTAAGATCGATCTTTCCTCTTCTCTATGATCATGAGCCATGCATCTCTTCAGATTCTTCAACTAAGAAGAGACCTAATCATGGTAGTCCTATTTTTGATCAAGATATTATTTTACAGACTCATGTCAATCCTATCTTTGATCAACGACCTCATAATCTTGAATCCAACATCTCTTTGGAGAGTTCAAGTGGATCTACATTTCCAAGGGATAGATAATTTACTCCTTTGAGATGATCTTAAACAACAATGCTAGTAGAGCTGCTTGAAAAAAATCTCATCACATTTCCTCAAACCACCTCATGTGGAATGACATTTGTGAGTACTTACTGTGCCTATCATCAAAATAATGAGCATAAAACTTCACATTACATGGAGTTAAAACATAAAATCCAAGATCTAATTGATGATGCCATAATAAAAGTTGAAGATACTCATGAATTATCAATGAACTTATGTCAAGAAATGAGCTACATGCGACTTCTACTTCTTCCACTATTCCTCCATCTAACAAAGCTTCAAGGATATCCAAATATCCTCCATCACACAAAGATCCTAGTTCTTTTCATGATAACTATGCCTACCCTCAATGGATGCCTTTAAAATAAATCCAAGCTAATCTATATCTTGTAGCAAGTACATTCCATGCTCCTAAGATCAAATACCCTAAGCTTTCATGTACTTCAAAGCCTATTTTGGATAATTCCCCAGAAATCCTTCAAGAATCCCTCATGAAGATTTAAACTCCTATCTTTTCCTATGGATTGGGTCCATGTCAAGAGGATAGTAAAAAGAACAAAGAAGCAAGTCTTACTAATGATCAGGATCAAGACATTATCCTATCCCCTCCAACATTTGATGAAGATCCCATATCCCTACAATCTAAAGATGATCCCCTCGTATCTTTTCATTTCCTTCAAGTAGATATTCCTCCATCTCAAGAGCTACATAGCCCTCCATCTCCTAAGAAAGATCTTAATACTTCTAAAAATACTATTGAAAAACAAGAGCAAAGTACTCTTCCTACATTATACAAAGACCCCTGTCAAGATCAGCATGTTCCATCATATCCTTCACATAATCCTCCATATCCACCTCAAGAAACCATTATTCCTCAAAATCCATTACATGACAATAAGTTTCCTCAAACATTAAGGGTTCCAGTTAAAATGGCTCCTATCAAAGTTACACATGAACCTATCGGTATGAAGATGAAATTGAAACAAAAGATCCTTGGCTGGGAAGCTCACTCCAAATATGTTGATACTCATTTCACACCTTATATTCCTCCATTTACACTCAAGAATCAACCTTCTCCATCTTCCAAATTGATCCTTGGTCCATATGTTCAAAAGCATAAATCTTCAAACCTTCCATCTATATTGGGTCCATATATCCCTCCATCCAGTTACCCTATCTCCTATCAAGATCAATAGAAATGTGCATATTTGAAACCTCCATATCAACACATCCATATGAACCATCCATGTCAGTCCTATTCATCCACACATCCCAAGTCTTTTGGAAGCAATTTGGATGCCAAAAAAAGAAATAAAAAATTCAAGGATCCACTTACATATGAAGATCACTATGTCCAATCTAATTGACATGTGAATACAAAGAAAAAGGAAACATTCAAGAGACCACAAAGGTCCATGGAGAAGAACATAATATCAAAGACAATGTGGGTTCCTAAAACCATCATGGAAGAATTACATTCTAAATCATCCAAAAGCAAAGGAAAATCAAGAGTTATGTGGATTCCCAAGTCTCTTTTAAAAGGCTTGAACAAAAAGGAAAAATCAGAATTGGCATCCAAGCTTCCAAAGGCTTCCACTTTATCTTCTTTCACACATTTTCCATCTTCTAACTCTATTTTGGGTCCTCATGTCCCAAAATCCATTACCTTGAATACTTCCTCCATCTTTGGTCCTTGTGTACCAAGGTCCCTACCCATTCATACATCAAAAACTCAATCCATACGCTACCCATCAAAAATTTTATTGATGTTGATCTTTTCACCTACTATCCTTCCATATTGGGTCCTTACATTCCTTCTTTTCCTCTCATCCAATCCATTGCATAAAATCTCCACTTCTGTCTTCCTTGTTCTCCATTTCATCACCCTATCAACATCTTTGAGCATACTTTCAGTGTTCTTGGCCTATCATAGCATATCTTTCAAAAGAGAACTATCCCAAGAGAAAGATACATAAGTTCCTCCTTAAAATCAAAAAAAAAAAAAAGAAAAAGAAAAAAAAAAAGTGCCTTTGTGAAAACCTAGTAAACGGGCGCCTTGGTAGAAAAAGTAAAGAGAAAAAGATTCATCCTATGGTGAAAACCACTTCTTGTGGCGCCTTGGATAGGTATCATGATGAAAACCTAGAAAATAGGCATTACATGTAATTCCTCCTACTTGCACTCTTCACCTGGGGGTAAGTTCCTTCCATCACATCTTCCATCCATTTTCCATTTGGTGATCTTGACAAGGTTGGGCCTTTTCATGAACAAATTGCATGTTGACATCTATAATATTTCTTACTTGCTCTTATCCGTTGCACATTATCATGATCTTGCTTATTCCAAGCCAAAACTCACTACACCATGCCTTATCCTATCAGTTGACCCCTTGGTAGTTATCAACAGGAAGAACAAAATAAAATGAAAAACAAGTTCTAAGAACTCTCTTGACATGTCCACTCTTTTGGACTGCATGCTATCCTACATAATTTTCATGACATTAGGTCACTATCCTATCTAATATTTAGCACCGCTTCGTGAGCCTACATTGCTATATTATTTTTACCTAGCTTGGGTAATCTTGAGGAGGTTGTCCTTGAGGGTGGCATTCACTTGACTCCTCCACCTTTGCCAATCCACTTCTGAGATATCAATACATCCGTAACACCCTACATCTTTGTAGACATTGGGGGCACACAAATATGATCATGCTTGACAATTGGTAATCTTTTACAAATCTTCTACACACTGGAAATTAGACATCACTTGTATTCTGCGCTCCATCTATCAAAGCACTACTAATACTAGGCCTTCATAATTTCACCTATCCTCATACACTAACTTCATTTTCTAAATGGCTATCTTATCCTCGCTTGGGATTTGTCTATATTTACATCTTAGGAATAAGTCATTCTGGACTGGGGGCATATTTGCTGGCATGGTAAGTTGCAGTTGCTAGGTTTCTCTAGGATGGTTTGTCTCACCAACACAATGTTTCTTGATACATGCAAAACAAATGTCACTTTTCAAAACAAGGGTGTCTTTTCAAATATCACATATCCAGACATGACATTTAAAGTAATAGAGTTCCTACAAGACTATATTGGATTGCAAATAGGAATAGATTATCCTCTCGATGTACCAACATGGAACACCATATTGCTTATATTCCAATTTTTTGATTAATGAATCTTTACTATGTTTGACATATGAATGAACAAGTACTACTTAAACAAACAGTTTGATATTGTCTTGACTATGACTCTTTTATGTACCCATGATGTTTTCACTAGGGGCATCTAAGTAATTATAAATTTTATTGGATTGATTCACAATTGATGATTTATTATGTCTTCTTAGTTACTCAATGACGTCTGCGCAAAGACAAAGAGTTGCGAGGATAGGGGACATAATGTTTTCTTGATTTTTTGCATATGGTGATTGTTCCAAATGATCCTATAAATTTCACCTACCTAAGATCTTTATGGTAAGAGCTGCCACTATGGGTGGATAGCCGCATATTTCTCGATCTTCATTATGTTTAAACTATGGTGAGGTTGAAATAATTTCCTTGTCTGTTTTTGGATCCAGATTCTCACTAAGGTATACGAATAATAATGTGCCCAAGGATATAGATTTTCAAGGTCATTACAGGTCCAATATCTTGCCTTACTCAAAATCTGGCATGTTAAAAGGAAGATGACTATTTTGTTATCCTGGCTTCTATGCCTTGATGCTTAAGTCTATTTCTGACATTTCAATAAAACATAATATTCATATTATCATAATATCAGTGGGTATTAGTGATGGTTGTACTATCCAGTGGTATCCATTCTGACAGAGTACCCAATGATGATAAAAAGCTATACATTTGTATACCAGTGAAAAAGTCCTAAGAGTCTGCATGTAGCTGCATTTAGAGATTGCATGATGCCTTTTGAATGAACAACATAAGGATTTAAACTCAAAACTCCTTTCGCTTTTTAATTCATCTAAAATCCATGTTTAGTACAAACACCCATGCTTCCGAAAATCTTTGATCTGTCAGAAACAAAATTGAACTCATATTTTCATGTAATTAACTTGGTACTCATGTGTTTAGTTTTAAATACACCCTCTTTTTCACTTCTTCTAATCCATTCTTGCTTATTCTACCCATTCCGTGCAAGTGATACATTCTTTCAACTAAGGGGATTTTATTATTTTCCTTCAATTTCATTCTCGAGGGGGCATGATCACACTATGATCAATTAAATTTTTACTTGAAACAACATTAAAATGACTTCGTTATCAAACAAACTAGGGGCATAACAGTTTCCTCGACTAAATTCAGAACTATTGGATAGAAAGCTTTGGTTCTCATGAGATGGATATCTTGTGTTTCCTCATTTTAAAATATTCTTATTAAGCTCCTGACAGCTTTATACTGGCTTTTGGATGACAATCAAGTTCAGAATCAGTATTATCAATCTTTGGATGACAACCAAGTTCAGGATTGGTATCTTAAAAATATTTTGTTGATTTTTGGACAACAACCAAGTTCAAAATCAATTCTATTAGTTTTGTTCAATCAAGTACGAGACTGATCTCATCAACATTTTTTTCGACAACCAAGAACAGAATTCTCAATATTTCTGAAGTCAAAATCAAAAAATTTCTTTGAATCAAAGCGTTGCTCGCACATCAATTCAAAGAGGGGCAAATGTAACCACCTAAATTTGGTCTATTCCAACTATGGACCCTATTTTCCCTAAGTGTGATCATACCCCCAATTATGTCCAAACGACCCTATTACTGCTTGGCATAATTCTTTTGAAATCAATTTAATCTCCTAAAGTGATCAAAACACTAAATTATTTACTTTTAGCCAAAATCAAAATCAATCAAATACATGGCTAAAAATTATTAATTTTCTAGAAATTAAATAAAACCCTAAATCAATTACCCACTTGCAATTAACCCATTCCCCTAGCCTATTTAATTTAATTAAAATGGCTATAGTCCCCTTAATTATTAAAAAGCAATAAAATTCTTAAATAATTAAATTCCTATATTTTAAATAAATTAAATAAGTTTAATTCATTTCATTTATATTCTCTTAAACCCCAACCTAACCTATCTCAACCACTTCTACCCTGTGTTCTAACTCATCTCAACCTCTTCCACCCTTTCTAATCTAATCCTCATTATAATTCTACCCTAACCCACCTCCTAATGTTGTCACATTCCATTAAGGAATGATTAACAACTCAACCCACTTGAGAAAGTCAACTTAATCAAGCATAACTTTCCTAAGGGACCAACTTGCCAAGTTGAGTCTTACACCCTCCCATGCCTCTTAAATGAATTTCATTAATAACCCTTAATGGATATTACTTCTTTTGCATCCCTCACTAATGCCCAAGGCATTAATGGCTCTTACACATCATTAATGACCTTAGGGGCTCCATTAATGGACCTTGTCTCCCCTCTCTCTCTCTCCCATTCCTCTATAAATTGAAGGGATTTAGAGCTCATAATAAGCCTCAGATTTTGAATTGTAGTGTTGTTATGCCAAGATTTTGAAGGGATATCAAAGCATTGTTATGCTACCCATTTCTTCATAGCTTCATACACACTCCATTAGTCACTTTCTCATATGTTTATAATGTCCATTTTAGAGTAATATGCATGTTTAAACCATTAAATAGTTTGTTTTAAACCTAAATATTTCATGCTAGGTTGTTTATGTCATTGGTATTTAGCATAATCTAAGGGATTTTATGTTATTTTCTACACTCATCCTAGTTAGAAAGCAATAGGTTGATGTTAGGGTTTTATATGTTCATTAACCCTTATTTTTCACTAATAAAATGACTTATTGAAGTGTTGTGTTGCAGATAACAGGTGCAAAAATATACACACACACTAACAAGGTCACACCTAATAGTGTGTTTGTAACCTTTAACAAGGTTGGCTCTTCTCTGAGCTCACTTTAGAAGAGTGAAAAATTTGGGTTACCGGTACCAAGTGGTTTTTCCCTTAACAAGGTTTCCACGTTAAAAATCCATGTGTCAATGTGTTTATGAGTCATTACTTTAGTATTTTGCATTACACATAACTTAACTCGATTGACTGGTATACTCTAGATAATTTACTGTCTTTTGGTAAATTAACAGACTGCTATTCGATAAACATACAGTAGAAGGATTTACAAATCATTCCAAACAGTAGTAATTTGACATAGGTATTTGAAGGCATTCATCTTATAGGACTGAAGATAACTAGAGGTATAATATTGTGGTACTAAGTTTTAAGGGTTGATTATTGAAATATTTTTTAGGCCACTGATTCACCCCCCCTCTTAGTTATTACTAAAAATTGGTATCAGATCTTGTGTGCTTAGAAATGGAGTTTAACAACTCACGCAAAAGATCACAAGATGAACAGACGAGATGTGCCCAAGTTGAATAAAGACAACTTTGCATCATGGAAAAGTAGAATAAGACTCCACTTATCAGGTATTGGAAATGAAATTGTTCAATACTTAGATAATAAATATGTGTTGCCTATAGGACCTCATACTCTTGCGAAATTAATAGTCAAGCATGATCATAACTGCATGATGATAGAACTTGCATCATCACTCTGCGATGCTGAGTTTGAAGATGTAAACACATGCACCTCTACAAAGAAAATGTGGGATAAGTTGAAGCTTGTACATGGAGCAGATGCCAATGTACTAAGAGAAAAGGCAGAAAGCCTAAGAGGGAGGTTTGATGACCTAAGGATGAAAGAAGGAGAAAACGTTACTCAGTATAGCTACAAAATCAAAGAGGCAGTAAATGTTATCAGAGGAGTTGGAGGTGTACTTGAAGAGGAGACAGTAGTAAGAAAAATCTTAAGAACCTTATTACCTATTTATGCTATTAGAGTTTCTATTATTCAAGAAATAAGAGCAGTTGCAAACAATACAATTACTCTAGATAGTCTGATTGGTAGACAAATTTCATTTGAGATGAATAACTTTGATAACAGTGTCTTACCATCTATAGAATCTACATTCAAATCTTCTCTAAAGATAAGTAACTCAAGTCATAGACATGTTGTTAGAAATAATAGTGACAGTGATAATGAGGATCAAGGACTTGATAAGATTGAAGCACTTATGGCTAGAATATTGCAGAGAGGCAAAGGCAGATACAAAGGTAAATTACCACTTGTATGTTTCAATTGTAAAGAGGTTGGACACTTTGCTACAAGATACCCAGACCAAAGAAAAGATGACAGAGGAAATGACAAATCATATGAGAAGTTTGATAAAGGTGATAATAGAGATTACCAGAGCAACCAAAAATCTGACAAGAGAAATACCCAAGACTACAAGGACAAAGGGAAGAAACCTTGATACCTAGATAAAAACAGAGATGATGACACCAACACCGAATCAGAAGAAGACAATAAAATGGTATTTGTAGCCATGAAGGATGATTCAGATGAAGATGAAGAAAGGTATGTAGAAACTGCACTCATATCTAAAGTTAGCAAAAATGATGTATGGATCATAGATAGTGGTTGCACTCATCATATAACCCATGATAAACAAAATTTTGAAACTTTTGAATATTATAATGGTGGTTCACTGAAAATGGGAAATGATACACCTTGTCTAGTTGAAGGTAAAGGAAACATAATGTTGAATAACCTGATAAAATGTGAAAATGTCTATTGGGTAAAAGGACTTAATTATAATTTTTTAAGTGTCTCACAGCTGAACAATTTAGGTCACAGAGTAGCATTTGAAAATAAGAAGGCAAAGATCTATAATTAATCAGGAAGGTTGATTGGTACCAGTGAGAAGACAAAATGTAACCTTTTCTATCTTGATGACACTAACATCACTTGTTTAATGACTAGAAACGAAGACATATGGTTGTGGCACAAAAGATTGTGTCATGTGAACTTTGACAACATGATAAAGATAAGCAACAAAAGGAAGGTCAGAGGCTTACCGACAATGACTAAGCCCGAGCATATCATGTGCAAGAATTGTTAAAGAGGTAAGATGACAAAGTCTAGTTTCAAGAGAAAAACCCATATATCTACTGCAATTCTAGAATTAGTCCATATAGATCTATGTGGACCCATGAGGACAAAGAGATACTATTGAGATAGGCATTTTATTCTCTTTGTTGATGATTTTTCTAGAATGATGATAATCATGTTTTTAAAAGATAAATCAAAAGCATTTAAGATGTTTAAATGGTACAAAGAAATGGTAGAAAAACAAAGTGAAAAGAAATTGAAATGCTTAAGGTCAGATAGAGGAGGGGAATTTACTTCAGATGAATTCACTGACTATTGCAATGAGCATGGAATTAAAAGACATGTTTCTACACCAAGGACACCACAGAAAAATGGAATTGCTGAGAGGAAAAATAGATTAATTGTTGACTGTGCGAGAACATTGATGATTGAGAAAAGCATCACTCAAACTTTTTGGAGAGAAGATTTCAGTACTGTTGTCTATACACTAAATAGAGTACAATTGAAAAAGGACACAAAGAAGACACCCTATGAGCTTTGGTATGGTAATACACCCAATGTAAGTTACTTCAGAATCTTTGGTATTCGATGTTGTATATTGAAGGATGATAGAAATGGAAAAATTGACTGCAAAAGTGAAGAAGGTATCTTCCTAGGGTACTCAACCAAAAGCAAGGCTTATAAATGTCTTAACAATTCATCTAACAAAATCATTGAAAGTGCAAATGTGAAAAAAGATGAATTTGCAAAAAAGAATGATAAGGAAAGAAAAAAGGAATCAGAGGACTACAACAGGTTTGTTTATATAGAACCTAACACTCTATGTAACACCGCGCCAGGGAACCCAAGAAAGATTAACCTAGAACATGATACTATGTTTTCTGAAGAATTTTTTTTTTAAAGTTTACATAAAGAACATACATTAATGTGGAAGCAAATACCATTTATACACATGTCATACACTCACATAGATTACACAACTCAAGGGTTCCATGAAGTTGAATTACATGAAGAAAAACACAACTAAACAACATAACAAAAGATTCCATTTGAATAGATATAACAATTCCAACTTACAAAACCATAATCAAAAACTTCATGGACAACCATGAAACCACCATAAACTCACATCCACTGCACATGTCATAGGGTATGTGGTAATCACTCTAATCTACTTAATATACAATTCTAGATTAGGTATCACATGCGATACCCTAATACAAGATTTACAATAAATGAAAGTAAGTACATAATCAATAATGAAGAACATAAAGAGCTCATCTGCAAAGAACCATCAAGCACCTGGTACAAGGATGTCGAAACTCAATGGGTAAAGAATCACTACCACCTGTTGGTGTGGAACCACAAAGGTCTGACGACATGTAACTGATTAAATGTTTGAAGATGTTAAGTTGATGATCATGCAAGGAATTAAATTAGTTAATGTATTGTAATGTCATTTATGTCAACTTAATATAATTCGTATGGTCATGGAGATACTACCAAATACTTCAAAGAACTCATGAATCTAGGATATGCTAATCAGTAATGCATACAAGTATAGTATTCAGTAAGTGTATGAATACACCAACGGAGTGCACCCAATAGTCAGAGTAAAAGAACAAAGTCACAGTGTTGTCCGACAAAGAAATACACAGAATTATCGATGAGCAAAGTTAAAGTGTTGCCCAATGTGCAAAACATGGAGTAACCCAACGGACATAATTTCAATGTTGCCTAACAGAAAAGACAAGGATGAAGATCCTGATGATAGCTAAAGTCACACAGAAGGAACAGTTAGTTATCACCGATGACTAACTGAAGTATTGAATGATAGAATAAAGAATTCAAAAAATGACAAAATGCCTACCTGGAAAGAAGCTAAAGATAGACTTAACGGATACTTATCATTGTTTTATTCATCCAGATAAAGCCAGAGATAAGTAATTTATTTAGAGCTGATTTGTACAGTTGGCAAGAAGATATCTCTGAGAAAAATTAGGAGTTATGCTTTAATTCAAATTGGCTAGATTGTTATCACGCCAAGAATCAAGAACCAAGAAACAATGAATATTATGTCTATAAAAGAGACGAGCTTAATTATTTTTAAAGAAGGGATTAAAGAGAGTGAATAGAAAGAGGATGCTAAAGAGAAACTGATAAAGAACAACTTCAGGCAGTGTTGATCAAACAAGATGAAGGAGAGCTAAGGTATTCTGCAGACAACTAATGAACAGTGAGCACAACATCATAGAAAAGAAAGTGTGGAGCACAAGGATTGAATTGATACATTGGTAAAAGTGGTAATGTACTTAAATAGATCTAAAAATCTGCAATTTAAGTTGTAATATGAATAGGTCATAATGTTTCAGTTTAACCATTGAAGCATCAAGTCTCTTAACTGAGCAGGACTTAATTGCCTTCTATATATTGAGGTACATCTCAAGGAGTGCCTATTGATAGTCTAATAAAGAGGCTAATTCAAGGATGGCAGCATTAGATGCCTGATACTAAGTGACAACCTCTATGTATAAAATCCTCTAACAAGGTCACACCTAACAGTGTGTTTGTAACCTTTAACATGGTTGGCTCTTAACAGGGCTCACTTTAGAAGAGTAAAAATTTGGGGTACCGGTCCCAGTGGTTTTTTCCCTTAATAGGGTTTCCACGTTAAAATCCATGTGTTATGTGTTTATGATTCATTTCTTTACTATTTTGTATCTTACATAATTAATTTTGGATATATCAGTATACTCTGCATATTTACTATATTTCGATAAATAGATGACTTCTTATTGATAAACATAAAGAAGAAGGTTCAACAGAGCAATCCGACAAGTAGTAAATTGATATAATTTATTCAAGTCGTTCATCTTGTAGGATAGAAGATAACTTGAGAAATAATTTTTGGTTATAAGTTTTGAAGGGTTGATTTAAGGATTAATTTTTGAGGCCACTGATTCACCCCCCCTCTCATTTATTACTAACAATTGGTACCAGAGCTTGTGTGCTTAGAAATAAGGTTTCAAGACCTAATCCAAAGATCACAAGATGAACATACGAGATGTGTCCAAATTGAACAAAGATAATTTTTCTTCATGGCAGAGTAGGATAAGACTCCGCTTATCAGGTATTGGTAATGATGTTACTCAATTCCTAGAAACTGAACATGTGTTTCCCATAGGAGCACCAATAGTGAACAAATGAGTGAGAATCATAAACACAACGGAATGATGATAGATCTTGCTTCCTCACTCTCTGATGTTGAATTTGAAGATGTCCAAGAATGCAAAAATGCAAAGCAGATGTGGGACAAATTGAAGCTTGTACATGGTGGTGACAAAAATGTTTTGAGAGCCAAGGCAGAAAGCCTTAGAGGTAAGTTTGATGATCTCAAAATGAAAGAAGGTGAAAACATCACTCAGTACAACACAAAAATCAAAGAGGTAGTCAATGCTATCTAAGGAGATGGAGGTGTACTAGAAAAAGATACAGTGGTAAGTAAAATTCTAAGAACCTTACTGCCTACTTATGCTATTAGAGTATCTATCATTCAATAAATGAGAACAGTAGAAAATAGCAATGTTACTCTAGATAGTTTAATTGGAAGACTGATTTCATTTGAGATGAATAACTTTGATAATAGTGTCTTACCAAACATATAGTCTGCATTCAAAACTTCTATGAGAATAAGTAAATCAAGTCATAAAAACACTATGAGAAAAGATAGTGATAGTGAAAGTGAAGAAGATGATCTTGATGAAATTGAATCACTTATGGCCATAGGAATGTACAGAGGCAAAGGTAAATACAAAGGTAAATTACCACTTGTTTGTTTTAATTGCAAAGAGATTGGACACTTTGCTGCAAGATGTACTAACAAAAGAAAAGATGACTGAAGTAATGACAGGTCATTTGAAAAGAAGTCTAACAAAGGTGATTATAGAAGCTACCAAAAATCAGAAAGAAGAGATACCTGAGACTATAAGGACAAAGGAAATAAGGCCAGTTACCTAGAAAAATGCAAGGATGATGATACTGACACTGAATCTTATGAACACATTGAGATGGTGTTTGTGGCTATAAAGGATGATGAAGAAAGGTATGTAGAAATAGCTGTCATATCTAAAATTAGCAAAAATGATGTTTGGATCATAGAAAGTGGCTGCACACCATATGACCGATGATAAACAAAAATTTGAGACTTTTGAATACTATAAAGATGGTTCAATAAGAATGGGTAATGACACACCTTTTAAAGTTGAAGGTAGAGCAACAATAATGTTGAATAACCAGATAGAATGTAAGAATTCTTATTGGGTAAATGGATTGAATTATAATCTATTGAGTGTTTCTTAGTTGAATAATTTAGGTCACAAAGTAGCATTTCAAAATAAGAAGGCAAAGATATTCAATAAATCTGGAAATCTGATTGGTACTGGTGAGCAGAAAAAAGGTAACTTATTCTATCTAAATGATACTGACTCCACTTGCTTGATTACTAAAAATGAAGACATATGGTTATGGCACAAAAGATTGTGTCATGTGAACTTTGACAACATGATAAAGATTAGCAAAAAGAGAAATGTCAGGGGCTTACCGACGATGACCAAGCCCGACAATATCATGTGTAAGAATTGTCAAAAAGGTAAAATGACAAAGTCTAGTTTTAAAAGAAAAACCCATACATCTGATGCAATTATAGAATTAGTCCATACTGATTTATGTGGACCTATGACAAAAAAGAGTAACTATGGAGATAGATATTTTATTCTCTTTGTTGACGATTACTCTATGTTGGAAACACTAAGAGGCGAGGTGAATCAGTGTTTAGCTAATTATTCAATTTCAGCACTTTAAACATAAATCAATTAGATATCACTTGAATAATAACACAAGATCACATAACACATAATATGATTATGGGGAAAATTTGATTAGAGGAAAACCTCGGTGGGAATTAGTACCCACAAATATTGCACTAGTATAATGAACCTGTTAAAGTTCCTTTGCCCTGTTAGGAGTAGACTTTACAATGCAAGTACAATGACCTGGTTAAGGGTCTGACCCTGTTAGGAGTCTTTTACAAAAAACCCTATTAGGGGTGAGGAATCACTATCCAAGAGCTCACTGCTCAATAAGAAATAAGGCTATAACTTCCTGAGAATAGATATGCACTATATCCAAAAGTGAATTGTTGTATGTGACACAGATCTCTGATCAGTTCCAATTATGCGCTTATGATCTTATCTTCTTTAAGGGATTTATCTCATACTAATATTTTCATACTACTCTGCTATATATCTTCTCTGACTATTTCTTCGACACTTCAAATCTATCTTTATATTGCATATATATATATATATATATATATATATATATAT
>MU228307.1:82706-98348 GCA_018584345.1 Thuja plicata
GAATATCCATTTTGTACCGATGACATTCTTGTCATCCGGTCTTGGCACAAGTGACCATGTCTTGTTCTTTTCAATCTGTTCAATCTCATCATTCATAGCACTTATCCATTCTTCATTATCTAGTGCACCATTGACAGACTTTGGTTCAAACTCATAAATTAAGCAATTTGAGTTTAAAGACTTACTTCTTGTTCTTGTACTAGCTTTCTTATCTCCTATGATTTGATCCTCTAGATGATTCCTTCTTATATATCTTCCAAGTACAGGTACAACTCTTTGCATATCAGCTTGATCTTCATTATCTAGCATGTTATCTTGATCATTATCCCGACCATCGGTAACAACATTCTGACCGTCGGTTGCAACATTCTGTTGTTCTGGATTTATGCACTGTTGCTCATGTAGAGTTGTGGGTTCTTCACAGTATACAAATTTGTTGTATTCTTCTGGTTCTTTTGTGCTTTCCAGCTCATTCTTCTCTGCAAACTCATCAATCTTTGCATTTGCACTCTCAACTATTTTGTTAGAAGCCTTGATTAGACATTTGAAATCTTTGCTTTTGGTAGAATACCCCAAAAAAATACCTTCATCACTTTTGGCTTCAATCTTTCCATTTCTTTGATCTTTTAAGACATAACATTGACTGCCAAAAATTTTGAAGTAACTTACATTAGGATTTTTACCATACCATAGCTCATAAGGAGTCTTCTTTGAGTCCTTTCTTAATTGTACTCTGTTAAGTGTGTAGACAAAAGTGCTAATAGCTTCCCTCCAGAAGATCTGAGTGATGTCCTTCTCTATCATCAGTGTTCTTGCACAATCAACTATTGATCTATTCTTTCTCTTAGCAATCCCATTTTTCTATGGTGTTCTTGGTGCAAAACCCTATCTTTTATACCATGCTTATTACAAAAATTAGTGAACTCATCCGATATAAATTCTCCTCCTCTATCTAATCTCAAACATTTTAGATCCTTGCCACTTTGTTTTTCAACCATAGCCTTATACCATTTAAACATCTTGAATGCTTCAGATTTTTCTTTTAAAAACATGACTGTCATCATTCTAGAGTAATCATCAACAAAGAGAATAAAATATCTATCTCCATAATAGCTCTTTGTCCTCATAGGTCCACATAAATCAGTATGGAATAATTCTAGAATATCATCAGATGTATGGATTTTGCTTTTGAAACTAGACTTAGTCATTTTACCTTTTTGACAATTCTTGCACATGATGTTGCCTGGCTTTGTCATCGTCGGTAAGCCTCTTACACTTATTTTCTTGCTTATCTTCATCATGTTGTCAAAGTTCACATGACATAACATTTTGTGCCACAGCCATATGTCTTCATTTCTAGTCATTAAGCAAGTGGGGTTAGTATCATTTAGATAGAATAAGTTACCTTTGGTCTATTCACCAGTATCAATCAGTGTTTCTGATTCATTGAAGATCTTTGCCTTCTTGTTCTCAAATGCTACTTTATGACCTGAATTATTTAGCTGAGAAACACTCAACAGATTATAATTCAATCCTTTTACCCAATAAGATTTTTCACATTTAATCAGGTTATTTAGCATTACTATTCCTTTACCTTCAATTTGACAAGGAGAATCATTTCCCATTCTTATTGTACCACCTTTATAGTATTCAAAAGTACTAAAATTTTCTTTTTCACCGGTCATATGGTGAGTGCAGCCACTATCTATAATCCAAATATCATTTTTACTAATCTTAGATATGAGTGCAGTTTCTTCATACCTTTCATCTTCATTTGAATCATCCTTCACAGCTACAAACACTATCTCAATATCATCATCTGGTTCAGTGTCAGTATCTTCATCTTTGCAAGTAGCTAGATAGCTAGCCTTCTTGCCTTTGTCCTTATAATATTGGGTATCACTTCTTTCTGATTGTCGGTAACCTCTGTAATCTTTGTTATCACCTCTGTCAGATTTCTTCTCAAAAGATCTGTTATCACTTTTGTCATCTTTTATTTTGGGACATCTAGTGGCAAAGTGTCCAATCTCTTTACAATTAAAACATACAAGTGGTAACTTACCTTTGTATTTACCTTTTCCTCTCAGCATTCTTCTTTCCATGAGTGCTTCAATTTCATCTAGATCTTCTTCTTCACTTTCACTTTCACTGTCTCTTCTAAATGAATCTCTCTGACTAGTTTTGCTTATTCTCACAGAAGACTTGAATGTAGATTCTAAGCTTGGCAGGACACTATTATCAAAGTTGTTCATCTCAAATGAAATTATTCTACCAATCAGGCTATCAAGAGTGACTGTATTATTTGCTACTGCTCTCATTTCTTGAATAGCAGAGACTCTAATAGCATATATGGGCAATAAGGTTCCTAGGATTTTACTTACCACTGTCTCCTCTTTAAGTGTACCTCCAACACCTCATATAGCATTGACTACTTCATTTATTCTTGTGTTGTATTGTGTGATGTTTTCACCTTCTTTCATTCTGAGATCATCAAAATTTCCTCTAAGGCTTTCTTCCTTAGCTCTCAGAACATTTGCATCACCTCCATGTATAAGTTTCAACTTGTCCCACATTGTTTTTGCATTTTTGCAATCTTTGACATCCTCAAATTCAACATCAAAGAGTGAGGCTGAAAGCTCTATAACCATGCAGTTATGTTCATGCTTTACTCTCAATTCATCCACTGTCAATGGTCCTGTAGGCAACACATATTCAATTTCTAAGTATTGAGTAATATCATTGCCAATACCTGATAAGTGAAGCTTTATCCTACTTTGGCATGAAGAAAAGTTGTCCTTGTTCAACTTGGGCACATCTCGTTTGTTCATCTTGTGATCTTTAACTTAGGTCTTGAAACCTTCCTTCTAAGCACACAATCTCTGATACCAATTCTTAGTAATAATTGAGAGGGGGGGGGGTGAATCAGTGGCCTCAGAAAATTTATCTTTTTTAAACTTTAATCCACCAATCAATACTTCTCAAATTATTAAGTCCCAACAAGATGCATGCCATTGAAATATTTGAAACAAATAACTGTCTGTCGGTTTACCTTGTCTGTCTTGTTTCTCCTTGATAATCGATAAGCAGTAAACTGTATTTACCAATACTTAGTAAATATGCAGAGTATACCAGTCAATCCATAAATGCATATGTAGAATGTAAAACAATAAAGTAATAAATCATGCACATATAACACAAGGATTTTTAATGTGGAAACCCTATTAAGGGAAAAAACCACTGGGACCGGTACCCTAAATTTTCACTCTTCTGAAGTGAGCCCTGTTAGGAGCCAAACTTGTTAAAGGTTACAAACACACTATTAAGTGCAACCTTGTTAGAGGATTTTCAATACATAGGTTGTCACTAAGTATCTATCATCTACGCTACCATCCTTGAATCAGTCTCATGACTGTCAATAGGCTTTATGCAAATCTTACTACCATCCTTGAATCAGCCTCCTTCTTAGACTGTCAATAGGCTTTAGGTAAGACCGGTGCTACTATCATGAGTCAACCTTCTGGTAATCTATTAGGATATACCTCAATTACAAAAGACTATTAAGTCCTTCTCTGTTAAGAGACTTAATGCTTCAATGGTTAAACTGAAACAAAATGACCTATTTCTAATGCAACTTAATTGCAGATTTTTTGATCTATTTACTTACAATATCTTTTTGATCAATGTATCAATATAATTCCTTTGTACTCAACTCTTTCTGCTCTGTGATGCTGTGCTTCTCTGTCTGTTGATGTTTGCAAAATTATTTAGCTCTCCCTCAGCTTGATTGATCAGGACTGCATGAAGTTAATCCTTCATCAGTTTCTCTTCAGCATCTTCTATCAGTTCACTCTCCCATGTATTTGATTGCTTCTCGGCCACACTTAGAATGAATTATGCTTGTCTCTTAAATAGACATGATTTCCTTAATTCTATGTTCTTGATTCTTGATTCTTGATTCTTGGCGTAAAAAATAATCTAGCCAATTTGATTTATGGCTTTAACTCCTGATTTATCTCATAGTTATCTTCTTACCAACTGTACAAATCAATTTTCTTAACTGTGTTTTAATAAAACAAATAAAACAACCAGTTAAGTCTATCCTTTAGCTCTGCCAGCTAGATATTTTGTCATTTTCTGATCTCTCTATTCTGTCGGTCAAATCCATAGTTCATTGCCGGTGACAACTGCCAGTTCTGTCGGTGTCGCTTTAGTTAGTTTTAGGATCTCCGTCCATCAGGCGTCATTGGATCTTGCTCGTTAAGAAACACTGTGTTTAGCTTGTCGGGCATCCTTTGATTCTGCTTCATCAGGCAATATTGTCTTCTGCTCGTCGGGCATCACTATGACTTTTATCTCTGTCTTTACCGATGGTGTGCACTCCACCGGTGTATTCTGTCACTTAGTAAATACTTGACTTTTATGCATTGCTGAAAGCATAACCTATATTCCATTAGTTCTCTGAAGTCTTTGGCATTATGTATATGACCATAGAGATGATATCAAGTTGATATCAATGAAAATACAAACCATTAACTAATTTAATGTCTTGCATCATCTTCAACTTAATATAGTCAACCATTTAATCAGTTACCTGTCATCACATGATTACAAACTTACTACAATAGGCACTTAGCCTTTACATAACAAAATATTACATGCTAATCAAAATAATGAAGTCAGCTTCGTACAATGTATTGTAGACTGTTGGTGTACTTATTATTTCTATAACATGTCCATACTTCCATTCTATACCATGCGTGTATAGGGTAAGCATAATAACATACCATAGAGCTTAAGTCTGAATGCGCATATTCTGATGTGATCGTACGCATGTGCGTTGATGCCCTGATCGACTGCAAGTCACTGTTATGTTATGTCTTCTACACTTAGTCAATTTTCACTTCATAGTTTACTGTCAAAACTTCATATGACTTTGTTGCCATAATGACAACACAAAATAAGCCATATACTCCCTAGGAGTCAACTTGCCAACAATCTCCCCCTTTTTCATTAATGGCAACAAAGGAATGTGGCCAAGTTACTCAAAATTGACTAACACCCAAAAACTATATATTCTCATCTTTTTAACATATACACTACTCATCATATATACTTTATTCATTATATACATTACTCCCCCTTTGAAATTAATGACAAAGGTGTCCATAAAAATTGTAAGTTTCTAGATACTCACTCCATTAATACATATGGATATACAATCTGAAGATTCTTAATCTCTTGCTGCAAGAATGCCTTCATTGCATCGACTATCTGGAGAAGGGCGCATAGAGAATATGTAAGCTTCTCCATTTTTATCAGATCCATGCAGAGACCTTGATCATACATGACAATAGTGACATCAATCTATTTTATGTTCTCATCCAGAACTGCTAAGGAGGGCGCAAGTGCATTTCTCAACTGAGTATGTCTGATCCTTATCTTATTGATCTCCATTTTAGATTTTTATATCTTGTCCAGTTGACCTTGATAGATATTTTTGCAGATGTTCAAGTCTTGCGTGGATGTTTCAACTAATTTTCTAACACTGTCAACCAAGATATCTACCTCCACTATCTTTTTGATGTGTTCAGAGGTGAGTTTGCATCTGTCCATGCAGTTTTCTCTAACCTTTCTACCTTTTGCTACCAATTCTTTCAACATAGACTGACCAATATTTAATGAGTTTAGATCTAAGGCAAAGTTCTTTACTAGTTCATTTAATCTTCCCTTTTTATACTCACATTTTGCAATTCTCCTGGCTGAGTCTACTAAGCTTGTAAAATGTGCTTTGAAGCTTGTTAGGATGTTGTCTACATCATCAACTGATTGAATTTTTGCTACTTTCTTATCCGCAGGAACTAGGTCATTCAAAATTTTTACTGATTCCAAGAAGAGAGGGTTTCTCATAACCTATTTCCCTTTGGCTTTTTCCATGGCTAGCACACTAATCTTTATTAAATCTTCTTCTCCCCATACATCCAGACTTGCTGAGTCAGGAGTTAAACTTGACAACAATGAGTTTGATGGTTGAATGGATGGTGTGAATATAGTATTCTGACTAATATCCATGCATTCACTTTTTACTGGGATTTCCATAGCTGGTATCTCATTATTTTGATTATCTTGTTCTTTATTCAAATCTATTGAATCATTACTGGGGACTTTATCTTGTTGTAAAGATGTGTGATCAGTGCATACCTCCTTTGTTTCTTTAGTGCTTACAAATTCTTTATCAACTTTGTCCATATCATTATCATAAGCTATCATGTATATATTGATATTATCAATCACTATAGTATCCCTTGAATCTTTTGTTGTATCAAAAGTTATTGAAATTGAGGGCGCTAACACCTGTGGACCTGTCTTAGGTACATTCTAAATTACTGGTTCTGCAACCTATTTAGGAGGAACTGGAGTTTCCTTAGCTATGGGCACCATTTATGGATACATATGTCTATCTAGAAATACCCACTCAAATGATTTATGAGTCTCTTCACCAACCAGATCATATTCCTTGTTCATGATATGGAGAATTCTTGTTTTGGTTCTTAGGTGCGGCTTTACTAAATCCAACAGAATGACTTTCTCATCATGTGAGAACACCAGGAGAAGACTATCTAATGTTTCTTCTATTATCCTCATATCCTCTTCAATTGCTTGCCTCTTTAACATATCAAGTATGTTCCATTCCTTGTCTGGTATGACAGTTTTGAGTTCCAATACTATCCTTTTGAACTTAATCATGTGAGATCTGATCATAGAATGAATCTCTAATTTGTCTATCTCTTGATATTTATCATATACATTCTTGAGAGATTCTAGTCTTCCTTCATTAACAATTTTGTTCCTTAAGACATTAAGACTAGGTCTAAAACCTACCTCAGGAGGAGCTTGTGTGTTCTTTACCTTTCTCCTTGTAGTTCTTGAGGATGGATGACTAGTGGGCGCTTCTTTCCTTCCTCTAGACTTCTTGCTAGGTACTGATGGTGGAGATGATTCTAGATCAATGGTGGTTGATGGTGCAGATGTATCTTCATTATCCTTCTTTACTTTGACCCATATTTTATCTGAGTTAGCTTTAGCTTCCACAAACTTAACTTCTCCTGATTCTTCAAACAAAGACTTCTTAGGATTATCTTGTCCTTTTATTCTTGATCTGCAAGACCTTGAGATGTGTCCAGCCTTTCCACATGAGTGACAAATGATAGCAGGTCTGATGTTGTTATTCATCATGCTGCATTTTTTGGCTGTGTGTCCATTGTAATTAAATATCTGACATGTAATGTTCTACAAGTTTCTTTGATTTCTCTTATTGAATTGAGTTTGATTCCTTTGGTTCAGTTGTGGCTGATTTCTTTGATTTGTTCTGCAATGAATAGCCCTATGAACAAACTTATTGTAGGAGTAACAGTAACCATTGAAGGGTCTTATATTCTTACAATCTCTTACCAAGTGTCCATGCTTGTTATAGGCATAAAAAGTACAGTTGACTGGCTTGTGCTTATCTTTTGGTGGTTCTTCTTTGGTCTCTTCATGATTCTCAGTTTTCTTTTCTTCTGAAGATTGTGTTTGAGATTTATTTCTTTCTTGTAATGAGTTTATCTCAATTTGAGCTAGACTGTATCCCATACTAGTGGTATCACCTTTTAGTTTTTGTTCATAAAGTTGTGATTGAATCAGATCAGAACTTGTGTGTAGTTTGTCAATCTTGTCTTTTGCTCCTGATAATTCAGATTCAGTCTTATTCTTGATGTTTTTCAATTCCAAGATTTTCATATTGGCTTGAATGGGTTCTTCATCTAACTATTTATTTTATTTGTTCTTCTCTTCAATAGCTATTAGGCTATCAGTTAGTTGATCACTCAATTCTTCTATCTTATCTTTCAAAGACATATTCTTTTCATTCAGCTTCTTTACCATTTCTCCCAAATCATTTGTAGAGAAAATTTTCAGATCTTTCCTTAGTTTCTTGATAAGCATTTGAGAGCCATCAACCTTTAGTTTTAGTTCTTCATTTTATTTCTCAAACCTGTCCAGATATTCAAGGGCTACTTCAAGATTGTTTTTCAGTTGTTTTACTTCTGTTGAATCCATGATCTCCTCGAGTGGTTAAACTTTTTCTTTCAGAGGACTAGAGCTCTGATACCAATTATTGGAAACACTGAGAGGGGGGGTGAATCAGTGTTTAGCTAATTATTCAATTTCAGCACTTTTAACATAAATCAATTAGATATCACTTGAAGTATAACACAAGATCACATAACACATAATATGATTATGGGAAACCTTAATTAGAGGAAAACCCCAGTGGGAATTAGTACCAACAAATATTGCACTAGTATAATGAACCTGTTAAAGTTCATTTGCCCTGTTAGGAGTAGTCTTTACAATGCAAGTATAATGACCTGGTTAAGGGTCTCACTCTTTTAGGATTATTTTATAAACAACCCTATTAGGGGTGAGGACTCACTGTCCAAGAGCTCACTGCTCAATGAGAAAGAAGGCTACAACCTCCTGAGAATAGATATGCACTATATCCAAAAGTGAACTGCTATATGCGACACAGATGTCTAATCAGTTCCAGTTATGCACTTATGCTCTTATCTTCTTTAAGGGATTTATCTCATACTGATATATTCATACTGCTCTATTATATATCTTCTCTGACTATTTCTTTGACACTTCAAATATATCTTTACATTGCATATATATGTTTATGCCTGAATATATGCGACTATAAACAGGACCTTAGTCGGCCCAAAAACAACATTCACAACACTTCCAAACAAAATGGCTTAAGCATGTTTACAATAATGTTTAATACATGATTAAAAACTTACTAAAATAGGTGCTTAGCCTTTACATAACAAAATATTACATGCTAATCAAAATAATGAAGTCAGCTTCATACTCTATTTTCTGGACTACTGGTGTACTTGTTCTTTCTGTAACTTGTCTATACTTCCATTTTGTACCATGTGTGTATAGGGTAAGCATAATAACATACCATAGAGCTTAATTATGAATGCACATATCCAGATGTCATTGTACGCACATGCGCTGATGCCCTGATTGACTACAAGTCACTGTTCTATTATGTCTTCTACACTTAGTCAATTTTCACTTCATAGTTTACTATCAAAACTTCATATGACTTTGTTGACATAATGACAACACAAAATCAGCCATATGCTCCCTAGGAGTTAGCTTGCCAACACTCTAGAATGATGACAGTCATTTTTCTAAAAGATAAATCAGAAGCATTTAAGATGTTTAAATGGTACAAAGCAATGGTTGAGAAGCAAAGTGGTAAGGAGCTAAAATACTTAAGGTCAGATAGAGGAGGGGAATTTATTTCAGATGAATTTACTAGCTTTTGTAATGAGCATGGAATCAAAAGATAGGTCTCTACACCAAGGAAACCACGACAGAATGGAATTGTTCAAAGAAGGAATAGATCCATAGTTGATTGTGCATGGACACTGATGATAGAGAAAGGCATCACCCAAATCTTCTGGAGGGAAGCTGTCAGTACTACTATTTACACATTGAATAGATTACAATTGAAGAAAGACACCAAAAAGACACCTTAAGAGCTATGGTATGGATACACACCCAATGTAAGTTATTTCAAAAAATTTGGTAGTCAATGTTATATCTTAAAAGATGATAGAAATGGAAAACTTGACTCCAAGAGTGATGAAGGAATTTTTCTAGGGTATTCTACCAAGAGCAAGGCTTATAAATGTCTAAATAAAGCCTCTAAAAAAATTATTGAAAGTGCAAATGTAAAGATAGATGAATTTGTAGAGAAGAATGAATAGGAAAGCACTAAAAAACCAGAGGACTACAATAAGTTCACTTACAATGAGGAATCTGACACTCTACCCTACCAATAATGTAGAGCTCCTGAGCAACAGATCATTGCACCTAAGCATCAGGCTGCAAATATCGACAATCAAAATATTGCTCAAGATGATGCACAAATTGATGAAGAACAAAATGATGATAAAGCTAATAAACAAAGAGCTATACCTATACTTGCAAGATATGTCAGAAAGAACCATCCACAGGACTAGATCATAGGAGATAAAAGGGCTGGTATGAGAACAAGAAGTAAGTCTCTAAATACAAGATGTCTTATTTGTGATTATGAGCCCAAATCTATCAATGTTGCACTAGATAATGATGAATGAATTAGTGCTCTGAATGAGGAGATTGAATAGATAGAGAAAAACAAGACATGGACACTTGTACCAAGGCCAGATGACAAGAATGTCATTGGTACAAAATAGATATTCAAGAATAAGATGAATGAGAATGGAGAAGTCACAAGGAATAAAGCAAGACTAGTATGCAAGGGGTATGCACAAGAAGAAGAAATTGACTATGGAGAGACCTTTGTACCTGTTTCTAGGCTAGAATGAGTAAGAATATTACTTTCTTATGGTGCATATAAAGGATTCAAGGTATATCAAATGGATGTCAATTCTGCATTCCTGAATGGAATACTTGAAGAAGAGGTATACATTGAACAACCAGAAGGGTTTGTTGATCCAGACAAGAGGGACATGGTATGTAGACTTCACAAAGACCTGTATGGATTGAAACAAGAGTCCTAAACTTGGTATGAAAGACTTCATTCTTATCTTATAATTATTGGATTTGTAAGAACTAGTAAAAACAATAATCTTTACTTGAAGGAAGATACTGATGCTAACACTTTGATTGCTGAGATATTTTTTGATGACATCATATTTGGAGGCAATGATATGCTATGCAAATAATTTTCAAATGAGATGAGCAAAGAATTTGAGATGTCTATGTTTGGAGAAATCATGTTCTTTCTTGGTCTATAGATCATGCAACAAGGAGAAGGTATTTTCATTACACAATCCAAGTACATCAAGGAAGTACTGAAAATATTCAAGATGGAAGAATCCAAACCAGTTGGAACACCGATGGAAACTGCATGCAAACTGACAAAGGAATACAAGTCATCAGAGGTGAATCAAACTTTGTATAGATCAATGATTGGAAAACTCGTGTATGTTGTACACACTAGACTAGATATTGCACATGCAGTAGGAATAGTTGTTATATTTTTTGCTAATACTAGAGAGTCACATATGACTATTGTGAAAAGAATCCTAAGATATCTGAAGAATACCAAGGAATATGGCTTATGGTATATAAGAGAAGGAAAATTTTAACTTCAGGTCTTTACCGACGCTGATTGGGCTAGAAATATTGATGACCGAAAGAGCACAATTGGAAGAGAATTCTCCATGGGTGACAAACTTGTCACATAGATCAACAAGAAACAAGGATGCATCTCACAATCTACTGCAGAAGTAGAGTATGTTGTTGCTGCTACAAACTGCTCAAATATTGCATGGATCAAATAGTTACTGGAAGGTATGCATATACAAATTTTAGAACCAGTAATTATTTATTGTGATAATACAAGTGCAATTAACATTTCCAAAAATCCAGTCATGCATGCTAAAACAAAGCATATTTCCATCAAGTGTCATTATTTGAGAGAACAAGTTCAGGAAAAGGAGGTGATACTTGAGTATGTGTAATCAAAGGAATAATTGGCTGATATCTTCACCAAGCCACTTCCCAAGGATGCATTTGAGTACTTGATAAAAAGACTAGGGGTCAGACCTTGTCTACTAGTCAGTAAGCTGACTAGAAGGCTACATCAGCCTACATATTATCAGAATATCATTCATGATTGATTTAGGCAAAGAGATGAAATTCAAAGCTACATTTATATACACATAGGTATATATCATCACCAAGCACTAGAGCATATTGTTGTATTGCTGATGGATAAGGGAAATTCAACAAATATATTATAGATAGAGAGAAAAGTTTGCTTGACATTAATTTGTGAGATATCTGTTTGGCATTATTGTTAAAGGGAGAGAGATTATCTATATTATCACATCCTTATGGAAAGGGAGAGAGATTATCATCCTTATGGAAAGGGAGAGAGATTATCCATTATCACATTACTCCAACAGGGAGAGATTATATCCTTAGGGTGAGAGGTTGTAGGGAAATATTATACAGAGGGAGAGTTGTTGACAAGTGAAATAGAAAACATCATAAGAAAGGAGAACAGTCAAAGGGAGAGAGTTTGACATAGAAGGAGAACACATCAAATCAGAGAAAGAAAGATTCTACATCCATCCAATGAAGGGATTGAAGATAGATAGAAATCCTACAAGAATCAAATCAAATCTACTTGAGCTTACCAAAAACCAAATATTTGTAATAGTTACATTAGGAAAGCTTGATGAAACTGTATATTTCATATTGTATTAGAAATAGTATAGTATGTTTCCATCAATGCCAAAGGGAGATATTGATGACATGTAACTGATTAAATATTTGAAGATGTTAAGTTGATGATCATGCAAGGTATTAAATTAGTTAATGTATTGCGTTTTCATTTATGTCAACTTAATATAATATGTATGGTCATGGAGATACTGCCAAAGAATTCAAAGAACACATGAATCAAGGATATGCTAATCAGTAATGCATACAAGTGTAGTATTCACTAAGTGACTGAATACATTGATGGAGTGCACCCGATGGTCAGAGTAAAAGAAAAAAGTCACAGTGTTGCCCGATGAAGAAATACATAGAATTACCGACGAGCAGAGTTACAGTGTTTCTCGACATGCAAAACACAAAGTAACCCGATGGACAGAATTTTAGTGTTGCCCAATGAAAAAGACAAGGACAGAGATCTCGATGACAACTGAAGTCACACTGACAGAATAGTCAGTTATCACCAATGACTAACTGAGGTATTGACAGATAGAATAGAGAATTCAGAAAATGACAAAATGCCTAGTTGGCAAGAAGCTAAAGATAGAGTTAACAGATACTTATCATTGTTTTATTCATCTAGATAAAGACGGAGATAAGTAATTGATGTAAAGTTGATTTGTACAGTTGGCAAGAAGATATCTGCTAGACAAATTAGGAGTTATGCTTTAAATCAAATTGGCTGGATTGTTTATCGTGCCAGAATCAAGAACCAATAAACAATGAATATTATGTCTATATAAGATGTGAGATTAATTATTTTTAAAGAAGGGATTAAGGGGAGTAAATAGAAAGAGGATGCTAAAGAGAAACTGATGAAGAACAACTTCAGGAAGTGCTAATCAAACAAGCTAAAGGAGAGCTAAGGAGTTCTATAGACAACTGACAAATAGTGAGCACATCATCACAAAGAAGAAAGTCTGAAGCACAAGGATTGAATTGATACATTGGTCGGAGAGGTAATGTACTTAAATAGATCTTAAAATCTATAATTTAAGTTGCAATATGAATAGGTCATAATGTTTAAGTTTGACCATTGAAGCATCAAGTCTCTTAATCAAGCAGGACTTAACATTCTTCTATATATTGAGGTACATCTCAAGGAGTACGAAAAAGGTTGATTTGTGAAAGTAGCATTGGATATGCCCGATGCTTATTGACAGTCTAAGAAAGAGGCTGATTCAAGGATGGCAGCATTAGATTCCCAATACTAAGTGATAACCTCTATGTATAAAATCCTCTAACAAGGTCACACCGAATAGTGTGTTTGTAACCTTTAACAGGGTTGGCTCTTAACAAGGCTCACTTCAGAAGAGTGAAAATTTGGGGTACCTATCCCAGTGGTTTTTTTCCCTTAACAGGGTTTCCACATTAAAATCCATGTGTTATGTGTGTATGATTCATTTTTTTACTATTTTTTATATTACATAACTCATTCGAGATATATCGGTATACTCTGCATATTTACTGTATTTCAGTAAATAGATGATTGCTTATCGGTAAACATAAAGAAGAAGGTTCAATAGAGCAATCCAACAAGTAGTAAATTGATATAAGTTATTCAAGGCATTCATCTTGTAGGACAGAAGATAACTTGAGAAATAATTTGTGGATATAAATTTTGAGGACACTGATTCACCCCCCCTCCTCTTAGTTATTACTAACAAGGTCCATCGCACTATGCTGAGGAGATAACAATAGATCCCAATTGGATATCCAAATCTAATAAATAAATTACCACTAAGCCAGGGATCCTGATAGCTCTCTAATCCAAGTGTACTATATATCATGAAAGGTAAGACTCAATAATCTAAAGGCAACTGACAACCGTAGGAAATCTAGACTGTGTAAAGGAAGGTGTCATTATGCACGTCTAACCCTTAAGTTTTTTCCTAGAAATCCCAATGGATTCTGACACTTAAGTGACCATACATGGCACCAATGACCTCTCAAACTCACAAGGCCACTAACTAAGCCAGATACCCCTCAAGGTGACTAACATCTTCTCATCCTCCATCTTAGTCTATACTAGCACTCAAGTATGGGTGAGGACACGTCTTATTAGTTCATTTTAAGATCTCTTGGTTATGCATTTAATTATCACTTATTAAGTATACTTATAATAAGCAATCCAAGTAGTCACTTACGGACATGGAACTTATTGCAAGCCACCCCCTACTACACATCTAGGTAACCTACCCTAGGCTCACAGATCCTATATAGATCTAGCATAGGTCAAAACCTGAGTATACCTAATAGGAATGGTCACAAAGAGGTACACAATCAAATAACATAATCAAAAGGTTTTACATGGTCAGTTTAGAGTAATTACATGAAACACACATGCCATATCATAAACAGAAATGCAAAACACCCCCCAGCCTCTGTCTATGTTCTAGGGTAATCTAAAACCCAGATACCTGATGCATGGAAGTAAACACATAAGAAATGGAATCTACACTACATTATGCAGAATTGTTAAAAAGCTCCCATACATCCACTTTTAACAATAATAAACATAGATCCCATTGTAAAATAATTACTCCCATAAAACTAGGATTTAACATCTAATTTAAATTAACTAAATTAATTGATTTAGAACCTTTACGTATATAACACTAAATCAATTGAATCCTCTTGCCTAAATTTATATCAAACTAGGACTTAATATGTCATTTACTAGCTTAATTAAACTACCATTATAACCTCATTATAAAAGTAATTAATCCACTAATAAAACGTATAGTTTAAACTAATTTTACCATTAATTATGATAACTAGTTTATATTCAATCTTTAATCCAGTTTTCAAAAGAAAACTAATCTTAAAATTAATCTAATTAAAATACTAATATTATTTAAATTAAATTTTAATTAATACTAAAATAAATGAACTTTACTTAGCATCTAATTAAACTAATTTAAATAACATTATGAATTAATTAATAATTATCATTTATCAATTAAAAATTACTATTAATAAACATTATTAAAAAAAATTAACATATAATAAAAATTTAATAATTAAAAATTATCATATAAAAAAGACGAATTTAAAAAAAACTAGAAAACCAAAAATAAATTGATTGGGGGGGAGCGGGTCCCCCCCTACCTCCCAACACAAGTTGCGTTGCCCAAGGCAGCTGCAGTCGGCTGCCTTTGGGTGGCCATGCTACCACATGGCAGCGCGGGGCCCCCTCTGGCAGCCTGCTACTGCTGCAGCCATGCAGCCACGAGCCGCTGGCCTTATATCGTGCGGATCCCACGTGGGGTGGATTGGCTAAAACCCACC
>MU228307.1:98586-116356 GCA_018584345.1 Thuja plicata
AGAGCAAATAATTAACCCAGAATATATTTTTTTTAAACCCAAAAATAATTTCTTCCTCCATAGGATGATTTATTTTTCTCTTTTCTATAGTTTAGACTATAATGCAAATTAATTTATTATTTTCTAGGAGTTCTATGTGTAATTTTTCTATGAAATTTTGCCAACATAACACTACCATGCCAAGTCTAAATAAAATATAAGAAATTTAGATCGAAGGGTTTTATAGATACTCGAAAACACAGAAACACTAATAAACCACCTAGATACCAAAAGATTAAACATGCATCTATACAAACACTTAAAACCTCATAATTGCAAAAATTGAAACAATATAAGGAACACAAAACCTACCTTGATTCCAATGCAAGAAACTAATGAAATGTGCCCTTGAAGATGATAGAAAACCTGAAAACCTCCAAGCATGAATCAACCACAAATCTAGAAACTACGAAGATCCAAGCACATGCAAACCAAGAAGTCACAAATCTCCAATCCAACAAGCAACCAAAAAAACCCACAATTCTCCAAAAATCCAAGAACACCAAAAGCTCTCCAAAAAAACCAAAACCTCTTGATCCAAAATAAATGACCAATTCCCCCTAAAGAGATTCAAATTCCCCTAAACATGCAAAACCTGATGACAACTCCCAAGTCAATCCCTAAACAAACTCAACTTGAAATTGAAAGAAATTCATAATTAAATAATTAAAAGTATCTTTTACTCCACAACTCAACTTTGACTCCTAATATCTAGTTGAGATTTCTTTGAATTTGAAAATACCTTTTCAACATATTCATGCACGTGTAATTAATAAAATATTAAATTAAATATTTATATCACAATAATACATGCAACTAAATATTTAATCATTTAATTAATCATAAAAGCATATTTACTTTAATTTTCAATTAAATACTTAATTAAATCAAAATATTCAAATATTTGAATTTAATTAATTATCTCAAATAAACATAAGATATAATTAAATATTTAATTCAATTATAATCCATTAAATCATAAAACATGGAAAATCACTCAAAATCAACCTAAACACGTAACCAAATAGGATCCATAGATTTACGTCAACTAGACAAATCTAGGTAGGGTAGTCAAACTGATACTCATCCACTACTTAGGACAATAGGCTTAGGTTAGGGTTTTGGATTTGTATGTTACCTCCCCTCTTTACCATTGAGATGAATATATGGGCACGCTCACTCCTACCAATTCTGGGAAGATGATGCCCTGTACTTGCAATCCTGTCATCAAAAGAACACGCATGTACATATAGTATAATATCACAAACAATGATAGGGATCAGTCGAACATGTGGATCTTGCAAAGAAATTAACTACGTCTCTATCCTCTACCACAACAACACATCAATAAGTACATCAACATATAAAACAACCATACACATGCAAGTATGGGGTAAGTACATCATAATTTGAAATCAACATATAATAATCATCATGATAATATCATCACATCTATCTATGCATGTGATAAATCTATAACATCATAATCTAGATCACCATCAAATGAAATAACAATAGCTCACATAAAATGTAGCCTAAAAGAATTTGGCAAATCAACTGAAATAACTGCCTAAAAGAGTATGACACCATAAACTGAAAGAAAAATATGAGTGGGTATTACATCCACCCCCCTAGGATTAGGCTTACTCCTGGAAGCCCGTAAATGAGTAGGCATATAAATCCCGTAATCTAGCTGCATCCTCCCAAGTCGCTGAAGACTTGTCATTTGGGTCCCATTGGACCCTTACTTGCTCTATGGTGTGACCCCTGAGGGTCACACCCCACTGCTCCAGAATGTGTATTGGCTCCAAAGACAACTGCTCGTCCTTGATCTGTAATGCATTCCAATCAAGTACATGCATAATGTCAGGAATATATATCCTAGGAACTGAAACATGGAAAACATCATGGATGCGCGATAGGATAGGTGGAAAAGCAAGTCATTACGCAACCAGTCCTATCCTCTCTAGGATTTCAAATGGACCCACAAAGCGAGGTGACAACTTCAAACCCTTTCCATAATAGATTAGACTCTTTCGTGGGCTCTTTCGTGGGTGCACTCTCAAGAACACTCTATCTCCAACTATAAACTGTTGATCCACCCTATGAGCATCTGCATACTTCTTCTGTCTATCTTGTGCAGTCACCAAATGCTCACGTATTCGCACTACCTTATGCTCCATGTCTTGAATCATCTCTTGACCAAGAAGAATATGGTCCTCCAATCTATCCCAGCTCAAAGGTGTATGACAAGGACGACCATACAATGCCTAAAAATATGACATGCCAATAGAACTGTGATATCCATAATTATACACAAACTCCACTAGGTACAATTAGTCCTCCCAGTGAGTCTCTCAATCCATGACATACATCCTCAACATGTCCTCAAGAACCTAGTTCACCCGCTCTACTTGTCCATTATTCTTAGGATGGTACGCTGAACTAAAATTTAGCTGAGCACCAAGATCATGTTGTAATGATGTCCAAAAAGCTGAGGTAAATACAGGATCTTGATCTGATATAATCTGGAGAGGAATGCCATGTAGTCTCACGATATCCTGCATGAAGACTCGGGCTACAAAAGCCATTGTATATGATGATCTTATAGGAGATAAATTAGCCACCTTGGTTAACTGATCAATAGTCACCATCTGTGAGGAGTCTAAGGCAATCCAACAATGAAATCCATAGAAATGATATCCCACTTCCAAGATGGAATGATATTTGGCTGTAGAAGCCCTGTTGGATGTTGATGATCTACCTTGACCCTCTGACACTCTAAGCATCTAACCATAAATTCTGCAATATCCCGCTTCATACCAGCCCAACGGTAGAGTTGTCATAGATCTGTGTGCATCTTCTTGACACAAGGATGTGCCGAGTAGGGTGCACAATGAGCCTCAGATAACACTAACATACGCAAATCATCCTATGGTGGTACATAGATTTGGCTCGAATGACGCAATAGACCATCTAACTCCAAAACATAACCTGAGAATCTGCCCTCCAATGGTCTCCCTGACTCTATCTTTGCCTTCACCTCCTGATACAAGGTATCTCTAGGAAGTGACTGGAGAATCCTACTCCTCAAGTCCACACTAAGAGTCAATGCTAAAATGGCCTATCGCCTGCGACTCAATGCATCTGCAACTACATTTTCCTTGCTTTGAATATAATTTATCTCAAAATCATATTCGCAAAGGAAGTCCATCCACCTTCTTTGTATAGCATTTAGATTAGGTTGAGTAAAGATGTACTGAAGGCTACGGTGATCACTATGAAGCTTGAGCCGATGTCCCAATAGAAAGTGTACTCTTTTAGGTAGTTATTTCCGTTGATTGGCCAAATTCTTTTAGGCTACATTTCATGTGAGCTATTATTATTTCATTTTATGGTGATCTGGATTATGATGTTATGGATTTATCATATGCATAGATAGATGTGATGATATTATCATGATGATTATTATATGTTGATTTCAGATTATGATGTACTTACCCCATACTTGCATGTGTATGGTTGTTTTATATGCTGATGTACTTGTTGATGTGTTGTTGTGGTAGAGGACGAAGATGTAGTTACTTGCTTTGCGATATCCACATGTTCGATCGATCCCTATCATTGTTTGCAATATTATACTATATGTACATGTGTGTTCTTTTGATGATAGGATTGCAGGTACAGGGCATCATCTTCCCTGAATTGGTAGGAGTGAGCGTGCCCGTATATTCATCTCAATGGTAAAGAGGGGAGGTAACATACAGGTCCAAAACCCTAACTTAAGCCTGTTGTCCTAAGTATTGGATGAATATCAGTTTGACTACCCTACCCAGATTCGTCTAGTTGATGTAAATCTGTGGATCCTATCTGGTTATGTGTTTGGGTTGATTTTGAGTATTTTCCATATTTTATGATTTAATGAATTATAGTTGAATTAAATATTTAATTATATCCTATATTTATTTGAGATAATTAATTAAATTCAAATATTCAAGTATTTTGATTTAATTAAAAATTAAAGTAAATATGCTTTTATGATTAATTAAATGATTAAATATTTGGTTGCATGTATTATTGTGATATAAATATTTAATTTAATATTTTATTACTTACATGTGCATGAATGTGTTGAAAAAGTATTTTCAAATTCAAAGAAATCTCAACTAGATATTAGGAGTCAAAGTTGAGTTGTGGAATAAAAGATATTTTTAATTATTTAATTATGAATTTCTTTCAATTTCAAGTTGAGTCTTTTTAGGGATTGACTTGGGAGTTGTCATTAGGTTTTGCATGTTTAGGGGAATTTGAATATCTTTAGGGGGAATTGCTCATTTATTTTGGATCAAGAGGTTTTTGTTTTTTTGGAGAGCTTTTGGTGTTCTTAGATTTTTGGAGAATTGAGGTTTTTTACGGTTGCTTGTTGGATTGGAGATTTGTGTGACTTATTGGTTTGCATGTGCTTGGATCTTCGTGGTTTCTAGATTTGTGGTTGATTTGTGCTTGGAGGTTTTCAGGTTTTCTATCATCTTCAAGGGCACATTTCCTCAGTTTCTTGCATTAGAATCAATGTAGGCTTTGTGTTCCTTATATTGTTTCAATTTTTGCAATTCTGAGGTTTTCAGTGTTTGAATAGATGCATATTTAATCTTTTGGTATCTAGATGGTTTATTAGTGTTTCTGTGTTTTCGAGTATCTATAAAACCCTTCGATCTAAATTTCTTATATTTTATTTAGACTTGGCATGGTAGTGTTAAGCTGGCAAAATTTTGTAGAAAAATTACACATAGAACTCCTAGAAAACAATAAATTAATTTGCATTATAGTCTAAACTATAGAGGAGAGAAAAATAAATCATCCTATGGAGGGAGAAATTCTTTTTGAGTTAAAAAAAATGCATTTTGGGTAAATTATTTGCTCTCTGGAAATTACACAGCCCTTAGAAAATTACACAGTAAAAACAAAAATTAAAATTAAATAATTCCCATAAAGGATGAAATAGGAATAAAGACAAAAAAATGAAAGAGAAACAAAAGAGAAGGGAAAAAGTCTTTTTATGTTTTTCCATTTTCGGAAATATTTTTATTTAAAAAAAATAGAAATAAAAAAAAACATTTCAATGTTTCACATTTTTGAAAAGATTCATTTAAAAAAAAACAAATCTAAAACAAAAGATAAATTAAAAAAAAAATGTTATTGGGGGGTGGGTTTTACCCCACCCACCCCACGGGGGATTCATAGGGCATAAGGTCAGCGACCCGTGGCTGCACTGTTGCAGCAGCAACAAGCTACCTGACAGGGGCCCGCACTGCCATGTGGCAACACGGCCACCCAAAGGCAGCTGGATGTAGCTGCCTTGGGCAGCGCAGCTTGTGTTGCAAGGTAAGGGGGGGTCGCGAGGGACCCGCTTCCCCCCAATCAATTTACTTTTGGTTTTTAGTTTTTTTTTTAAATTCATTTTTTTTAATATGATAATTTTTTATTATTAAATTTTTATTATATGTTAACTTTTTTAATAATGTTTATTAATAGTAATTTTTAATTGATAATTGATAATTATTAATTAATTCATAATGTTATTTAATTAATTTAATTTAATGTACATAATGTTATTTAAATTAGTTTAATTAGATGCTAAGTAAAGTTCATTTATTTTAGTATTAATTAAAATTTAATTTAAATAATATTAGTATTTTAATTAGATTGATTTTAAGATTAGTTTTCTTTTGAAAACCAGATTAAAGATTGAATTTAAACTAGTTATCATAATTAATGGTAAAATTAGTTTAAACTATATGATTTATTAGTGGATTAATTACTTTTATAATGAGGTTATAATGGTAGTTTAATTAAGCTAATAAATGACATATTAAGTCCTAGTTTGATATAAATTTAGGCAAGAGGATTCAATTGGTTTAGTGTTATATACGTAAAGGTTCTAAATCAATTAATTTAGTTAATTTAAATTAGTTGTTGAATCCTAGCTTTATGGGAGTAATTATTTTACAATGGAATCTATGTTTATTATTGTTAAAAGTGGATGCATAGGAGCTTTTTGACAATTCTGCATAATGTAGTGTAGATTCCATTTCTTATGTGTTTACTTCCATGCATCGGGTATTTGGGGTTTAGATTACCCTAGAATGTATACAGAGGCTAGGGGGTGTTTTGCATTTTTGTTTATGATATGGCGTGTGTGTTTCATTTAATTACCCCAAACTGACCATGTAAAACATTTTGATTACGTTATTTGATTGTATACCTCTTTGTGACTGTTCTTGTTTTGTATGGATACTGGATTGGGTATACTCAGGTTTTGACCTATGCTAGATCTGTGTAAGATCTATGAGCCTAGGGTAGGTTACCTAGATGTGTAGTAGGGAGTGGCTTGCAATAAGTTCTGTGTCTGTAAGTGACTACTTGGATTGCTTATTATAAGTATACTTAATAAGTGATATTAAATGCATAATTGAGAGATCTTAAAATGAACTAATAAGATGTGTCCTCACCCATGCTTGAGTGCTAGTATAGACTAAGATGGAGGATGAGAAGATGCTAGTTGCCTTGAGGGGTATCTAGCATAGTTAGTGGCCTTGTGAGTTTGAGAGGTCATTGGCACCATGTATGGTCACTTAAGTGTCAGAATCCATTGGGATTGCTAGAAAAAAACTTAAGGGTTAGACGTGCATGATGACACCTTTCTTTACATAGTCTAAATTTCCTATGGTTGTCAGTTGCCTCTGGATTAGTGAGTCTTACCTTTCATGATGTATAGTACATCTGGATTAGAGAGCTATTAGGATCCCTAGCTTAGTGGTTATTTCTTTATTGGTTTTGGATATCCGAGTGGGATCTGTTGTTATCTCCTCAACAAAAGTGGGGTGGACCTTTGTGGTTCCACACAGATGGGTGGTAGTGATTCTTTACCCATTGAGATTCGATGTCCTTGTACCAGGTGCTTGATGGTTCTTTGCAGATGAGCTCTTTGTGTTCTTCATTATTGATTATGTACTTACTTTTATTTATTGTAAATCTTATATTAGGGTATTGCATGTGATACCTAATCTGGATATTGTATATTAAGTAGATTAGAGTGATTACCACATATCCTATGACATGTGCAGTGGATGTGAGTTTATGGTGGTTTCATGGTTGTCCATGAAGTTTGTGATTATGGTTTTGTAAGTTGGAATTGTTATATCTATTCAAATAGAATTTTTTGTTATATTGTTTAGTTGTGTTTTACTTTACGTAATTCAACATCATGGAACCCTTGAGTTGTGTAATCTATGTGAGTGTATGACATGTGTATAAATGGTATTTTCTTCTACATTAATGTATGTTTCTTTATGTAAACTTTAAAAAAATATATATTCAGCAAACATAGTATCATGTTCTAGGTTAATCTCTCTTGGGTTCCCTGGCAGAGATGAAAATGAAGGTGAAGAAGATAATCAAAATGATGAACACAAAGCTGAACTGAAACTTGCTAAGTATGTTAGAAGACATCATCCACATAATCAAATCATAGGAGACAAGAAGGCTGGAATAAGAACAAGAAGTAAGTCACTTAACACCAGATGTTTACTTTGTGATTTTGAGCCTAAATCTATTAATAATGCACTTGAGAATGAAGAATGGGTCAGTGCTATGAATGAAGAAATAGAACAGATTGAGAAGAACAATACATGGAAACTAGTGCCGAGACCAAATGACAAGAATGTCATCGGTACGAAATGGATATTCAAAAACAAGATGAATGAGAATGGAGAAGTCACTAGAAACAAAGAAAGATTAGTATGCAAGGTATATGCACAAGAAGAAGGTACTGATTATGGAGAAACCTTTGCACCCGTTGCTATACTAGAAGGAGTTAGAATCTTACTTGCTTATGCTGCATTTAAAGGATTCAAGGTATACCAAATGGATTTCAAATCTGCATTCCTAAATGGAATACTTGAAGAAGAGGTGTAGATTGAACAACCAGAAGGGTTTGTTAATCTAGACAAGAGAAACATGGTATGTAGACTACATAAAGTCTTGTATGGATTGAAACAAGCACCAAGAGCCTGGTATGAAAGAATTCACTCATATCTCATTAGCATAGAATTTGTTAGAATAAGTGAAAATAGCAATTTGTAATTAAAAGAAGATATCGATGGTAATATTCTGATTGCTGAAATTTTTGTTGATGATATCATTTTTGGGGGAAATGAATTGTTATGCAAATCCTTTGCTAATGAAATGATCAAGGAATTTGAAATGTCTATGTTTAGAGAGATCAAATTCTTTCTCGGTCTACATATTCTTCAACAAGATGCAGGCATATACATAACTCAATCCAAATACATCAAGGAAGTGATAAAGATATTCAAGATGGAAGATTCCAAACTAGTTGGAACACCTATGGCTACCAGATGTAAGCTGACAAAAGAATAAAAATCCAATGAGGTAAATTAGACCTTATATAGATCCATGATTAGAAAACTGATGTATGTTGTTCATACCAGACCAAATATAGCACATGCACTAGGGATAGTTGCAAGATTCTCTGCTAATCCCAAAGAATCACATATGACTGTTGTCAAAATAAATTTGAGACATCTAAAGAACACCAAGGACTATGGCTTATGATACAAAAGAGAATGAAAATTTGAGCTAAAATTCTATACAAATACTGAATGGGATGGAAATATTGATGACTGAAAGAGAACAACTGGAGGACCATTCTTCATGGGTGACAGACTTGTCACATGGATAAGCAAGAAGCAAGGATTCATCTCTCAGTCTACTATAGAAGTAGATTATGTGGCTGTTGCTGCAAATTTCTCTAATATTGCATGGATCAAACAATTGGTGGAAGGTATGCATATGAAGATCCTTGAACCAGTAATAATATATTGTGATAATACCAGTGCAATAAACATTTCTAAGAATCCAGTCATGCATGCTAAGACTAAGCATATTTCTATCAAGTATCACTATCTAAGAGAACAAGTGCAAGCAAAAGAAGTGACACTAGAATATGTTCAATCAAAGGAATGGTTATCTGATATATTCACCAAGCCATTACCGAAGGATACATTTGAGTACCTGAGATAGAGACTAGGGTTTCAACCCGTGTCTATCAGTCAGTAATGTGACTAGGAGGTTGCATCAGCCTATACCAAATATGAAGATCAGTCATGTTGATGGAAACACTGAGATGAACAACAAAAGATATATATGTACATACTAAGGTACATATCTACACCGAAAACTAGAGACATTGTATTGCTGATGGATAGGGAAATTCAAGGAATATATTATGCAAAGGAATGGAACATGATATAGATGATAAAATAAGGAAAAGTATTTTTGTTTGGCATTATTGTCAAAGGAAGAGAAATATCTCATTATCATAAGGGATAATTATCATCAGGAAGATTTTCTTTATCATATAAAGGGAGAGATGATCTCATTATCAAAAGGAGAGATGATTCCATAAAGGAGAGATATGATAATGGGAGAGATTATATCAATATCCATGAAAATAAGTTCCTGAGAATCAGAAGGAAGAGTTAATCAATATTCTAAGGGAGAGAAATTGATTACACATGAAATATTCATATAAGGGAGAGAAGTAACAAAGGGAGAGAATTCAGACAAAGAGAAAGATTGATGTCAAAGGAAAAAGATATTATCAAGAAGAGGAATAGTCAAGGAAGAGCACATATCAGAATAGAGATATCAGATGATACATCTATCCAGAGAAGGGATTGAAGATTGAAGACAACCACTCTGCATGAAACAAATCTAAGCTATTTTTTGAGCTTACCGAGAGCCAGACATTTGTAATAGTTACATTAGAAAATCTTGATGAAATTGTGTATTTCATATTGTATTAGTGATAGTATAGTATGATAATGTAGTATGTTTCCATCAATGCCAAAGGGGGAGATTGATAACATGTAACTGATTGAATGTTTGAAGATGTTAAGTTGATCACCGAAATGCAGAAAGATAATCCAAGACATTAAATCGGTTAATAGATTTTATTGTCATTGATGTCAAATTGATATAATCTAATCGGTTATAATCAAACTATCAAAGAATTATGAGAATCAAAGAGAAAAATATTATGCTTTTTGTAATGCATAAAAGACAAGTATTTACAATGTGACTACAAACACTAACAGTCAGTGAAACCCGGCGGACAGAGATCACCGATAGTCAAGTCACAGTGATACCTAAGAAAGAACACTGATGAGCAGAATCACAAGCATACCTAATGGCCAGAAACATAGTGTAAACCAACGATGAAGCCCAAGGAGAACTGGAGTGTTGACCAATGCTATGAAAGAGTTAAACACCAAAATTAACTTGAGTTCATAAATGACAAAATATCTAGCTGGCAGAGCTAAATATAGAGTTAATTGGTAGTTATCATTGTTTTCATCGACAAGATAAAGCCAGAGATAAGTAATAGATTTAAATATATTTTGTCCAGTTGGCAAGAAGATCTTAGTGAGATAAAATAGGAGTTTTTCTTTAAATCTAATTGATGAGAATTGTGGATCATGCCAAGTTAAAGAAAATCAAGAACCTAACAATGGTGATATCATGTCTATAAAGATACAACTCAATTCATTATGAATTGGTGTGGGGAGTAGAATGAAAAGAGGATGTTGAAGAGAAACTGATGAAGAGAAACTTCATACAGTCCTGATCAACAAGCTGAGGAAAGAGTTAAAGTTTTCTATGGACACCGAGCAACAGAGAACAACATCATCAAGTAGAATCAAAGTGGAGCAAAGGTATAAATAGATTTATATTGATCAAAATAGTTTTATGAGATTACAATAGATCTGAAAATTTGCAAGTATAAGTTGTATATGTGAACAGATCATATTGTTTTAGTTTAACCATTGATTCAGAAAGTCTCTTAACCAAGCAGGATTTAAATATCCTTTCTATATTGAGATACATCCCAAGGAGTATCAAAAATTTTGATCATGAAGATAGGATGAGATGTCAGATACCAATTGACAGGCCAAGTGAGTGTTTGATCAAAGAAGGTAGCATAGAGATTCCTGATATCAAGTGATAGACTAAACTTTTAAATCCTCTAACAAGGTCACACCTAACAGTGTGTTTGTAACCTTTAACAGGGTTGTCTCTTCACTGAGCTCACTTCAGAAGAGTGAAAATTTTGGGTTACCGGTCCCAAGTGGTTTTACCCTTAACAGGGTTTCCACATTAAAAATCCATGTGTCAATGTGTTTATGAATCATTACTTTAGTATTTTGCATTACACATAACTTAACTGGATTGATTGTTATACTCTAGATAATTTACTATCTTTCGATAAATTAACAGACTGCTATTCGGTAAACATATAGTAGAAGGATTTACAAAGCATTCTGAGAAGTAGTAATTTGATATAAGTATTTGAAGGCATTCATCTTATAGGACTGAAGATAACTAGAGGTATAATATTGTGGTACTAAGTTTTAAGGGTTGATTATTGGAATATTTTGTAGGCCAGTGATTTANCCCCCCCCCCCCTCTCAGTTATTACTAATAGCAGACATCTATGGATCAAACAGAGATTTTTCTGCAGAAGGACAACAAAAGATGAAATCAGTTATGAAGAATAATATTCAAGGCTACCAAGCAGAATAGAGGTATTAATCAATCACTATAGGTGATACACATACATTGTGAACTTAAAGGATCTGTACTAAGTAATTCAAGATTGCATATAATCAGGTCAATAAGTATTTTTGACTGCATTCTAAAAAGTGTACCAAATAGAAGAAATCCTTTAAGAAGGTGGATTTAACAATCTTTATGTAAATATCTTAACCGAGTGCACACTAAACAATGTTTTTAAATCTCTTAATAGAGAATACCTAACCAGTCTAAAATGTTACTCCTAACCAGGTAAGATCATCATAAGTGATCAAACTTGTAGCCTTAACTGGCACCTTCCATTATGCAGATAATGAAGCTTTGTGGGTTTCATCGCCACCGCATTTTTTACCTTCTAACAGGGGTTTTGTGCGTTATCAATTCTTGTGTCATGTGTACTTACATTTCATGAATGTTTCTATGAATGTTTACATGCAATTAAGTTTATGTTTTGATATTAAATGCATAATATAGAAAAGCATCTATGGTTGGTAATGCAAGGAATTGATACCAAAAGGATTAAAGTTTAATTGATACAATTTTTTAAGGGTATTGATTCACCCCTCCACTCTCAGTACACACCATTCCATTATTCCAACAATTGGTATCAGAGCTCGATCTCTTATTTGGAAAAGTTTAAATCACTTGAGAGAAAATATCATACAATGGAAAGATAAGATTGAAAAGAAAATTGAAAATCAGAAATTGCACATACAAATCTTCTATGAACAATATAAAGAAGAAAGATTCAAGATGAGTGAGCTAATAGATGAAAGAAAGGTTGTGGAATCTCATTGTAATGAAATAGACTATTATGAAGAAGAGATACTTGATTTGTTTGAGTCATCAGGATCTACATTTGGCAATACATCAGACACATCTGAAGGAAGCATTACAAGTCTGAATGAAATCAATCAACATCTGACAGAGAAAGTAAAGGTACTACAAAATAGTCAAGAGACACAGATGGTAAGGATGATTGATGTTATGGATAATTATAGACAAGGTGAACAAGAAATAACATTAGCTATTGATGACAGGAGGAAGATCACTAAAAAGCTATAAGAGAGAGAGAGAGAGAGAGAGAGAGAGAGAGAGAGAGACTTACTGAACATCATCATGAGATCACCAATCAAATTATTCTTATGAGTCATGAGGAAAACTGAGTGAACATAGAACTGAATGGGAAATTGGAAGCTATTGGTGAGATAAGAGAAGAAAATGAAAAACTAAAGCATGAAGTAAGGATTTAGAAATAGCACAATGATATGATCAAGAAAGCTGAAGAAAGCCAAAAAAGAATGGATGATTTTCTGAATGGAAAAAGGAGACTCAACAACAATACCAGTCTAGGGTATACCAAGCATGGAAAATCATCATACCAAGTTGTTCAAAAAGATGTCTACACAAATCCAAGACAAGGGAAGTAGTCATGCAATCACTATGGAAAACCAGGCCACACATCAAATGTTTGCAGGAGAAAAGCTAAAGGTATTCCTAAATCCACATCTACATTCATAGGTAAATGTTATAACTATAACAAGAAAGGACACAAAGCACATGAATGTGGATCTAAGGTGAAACAACTAAAGAAGGAAACCTACATGGAGAAATATTTTTCTACTGGAAAAATGCATGGACACACATCTCTTGGATGAAGGTTGAAGAAAAATAAACAATGGAAACCAAAAGAACAAGAAAATGTTTATCAACCGAGAAGAGTCTGTAACTCATATGTTTGGGATTACAACACATGGAAAAATTGCACATCATGTGGTAGATATGGACACATAGCTACAAACTGCATGAGAAAATGGATGAGAACATCTAGAAGCTTTAATAACCCCAGAATGGCATGCTTACACTGTCATAGGGTCGGTCATCTAAGAAAGGACTATAGAGACTGAGTGACAAAGACAAGCACTTTTTCCAATGACAATACCATTGAAGACATCAAGAAGATGAGAAACAAAATGTGAAAGAAAAGCTACAAACACTGATGATGTTGGACCAAGAAATACAATTGGTGATACCTTATCCAATGGATCTGGTGATATCACCACCCCCACCTAAGAAGAACAAGTAAGTATGGAACTGTACTATACAAAGCTATATTTTACATCAGTTCCTATATACATTGATAATATGCCAAATTAGCATGAATGAAGATGCACCATGGTATTACTTGTTAGTAATTTGTGAATACAATCACGTCAGTCAAATGCATACCAAGAATCATCGGTGAACATATAAAAGCTAAGTTGTTAATGTAAATTGAGCATCATCGGTAATCATGTAAAAAGACAATGAAGTCTTCTCTACATACCGAGCTCTATCGATAAACATATGAAAGGTCAATTGAATTGACACTTACCCTAAGCATTGTATTCTCACTAAGAATGAAGTTAGTATGTTCCCTGAGAGACTCCGTATTTGACCACCAAGAAGTGGGTGAATCATTGATTACACCACTTAGGAAATCATCTATAAAAAAGGTGATGGAAAGTTCATTATTTCACAAAGCGATTAAGAGAGAAGAGAAGAGAGAAGAGCAAAGAGAAGAAAAATGTCCAACGGTGACCAGATTGTAGATAAATTCAAGCATATTCACAGCTATTTAGATAGATTCATAGTAGCTACAACAGATCAAGTGAGTAACTAAGACTCATCAAGCTCATAGTTTTTTTACAAAAGAAGCCCTAAATTTCTAGAAACATGGCAACCACATCGTGCGTTTCCAAGATCAAGAATGCAAAGGATAAAAAGTTCAATCCGATCAAGAACTCTACATGTGAAGAGCCTAAGTACAAATTCTACCCCGAGGTTGCTTCACAACCCAATGATGTTGGAGTGTTCTCAAATATACCACCTAGGGTTTTTCTAGTTGAGGATGTATGAGCCTATATCCATTGCAAAGTTGTAGAAATCAGAGATCTTGAAGTCAAAGAAGCTTACAAGAAGCTATGCACAGATGGAAATATTAAGGATGAACACAAGCATATATAGAGGTAAAAGGGTTTCCAAATTCCCTAATTTTCCCAAAGGAATTCAAAACCAAGTGGATTTGAATAGTTCTTAGTCGGGTGCTTGACCAAAAGATGTGGCTGGATGAGCCAAAACCGATCTCAAGGATGTAATACACGTAGTAACCGGTTACCCTATAACCGAAAAGGTCAAAGCACTCAAACATCCTCCTCGACCCTATATAGAAAATATGACAAGTGTAGTATGGGGTGGCAGAGGTTTAAAGGTAAACTCCATCACCGATCCAAAACTTAATTTCGGTGCATGTGTATTGGGATACAAGGTATTTCAACCCAGCCGGTTAAATAGCATAGCATGCGGAGTAGTTCACATTGCCCATAAGATTGTGAAGAAGGGATTACAACTGGACCTATCTGAGCCTCTACTAAAGCAATTGGAGGAGAACATGAGGACAATTAGATCAGCAAGGATTGCTTCATGTAAGTTCAAATCATTCTTCATGTGTGCATTTCTCTATTTCCATAACTTCTTCCCATCTATCAGTAATTTCAATTGGGACACTACTCGACCAATGAAAATTCAAATTAGTGAATTTATTAAGGCACTAGGGGACAACTTTATGTCATTTATGGATCCATATTTCACCAAATTAAAAGATATAATGCAAAAGAGGATGAGGATACCTGAATAACTGGTGGAAAAATATAAGGATGATATATGTTTCATAGTGGATATTGACACCACCTTGATCAAATCAGTTGTACCGAGGAAAACATGGTTAGCACCACTTGATTATGAAATCAACATTGATCAGGCTACAAATTCTATTGAATAATTACTGAATGAGGCAGTTGACAAATCACTACCAAGATTTGGCACCTATGAAAAAGAAAAATAGGAAACAAGCACCAAGGCAAAGAAAAAATACATCTGAGGAAGAGAATATAAGGATGACACTGGGAAGGATGAGAAAGAACAAGGAGCTCAAATAGAAAAGAACAAAGTTACTACAACAATTGATTAGATTGCTGCATCAATTTTCAAGATAGGTAGCATATCAAATCCTAAGATCAGAAAATGGCTATCTCTGAAACCTAAAGATTAGGTTAAGATAGAATAAGCCATCATCCAAGCAATGATTGTATTCAAGTATGTACCTATAAAGTTTAATAAGATGATGCCAAAAGGACTTAATAACATCCTATCAACAAGGTGGACATATGCACTAAAAACTAAAAAACTAATAAGGGAAAGATCCCTAGTAATAATTATGCCACCCAAGTCAAATATGGAAGAAATTGATGAAAAGATGAAGAAGCATTCAAAGAATTTCTTAGCAAAATTGAGAGCCTACAAAGTACTACATGGCAGCCTAATAGAGCTTGACAAATAAAGTGATGAAGCTTGGAGAGGAATACTTAATCTACCTAAAGAATATACAAGCCCTGAGAAGGTATTAGCTATTACTGAGACCCCTCACAATGAAGAGAAACAAGCTACACCAATCCCAAAGCACATCATTCTAAATGATATTGAGGATGTCAATCTAGTTGATCTAAAAAAATTGGAAAGCAAGGCCATGGATGACATACCACAGATCTTACAATCATTAAAGGATACTATAGATGACAAAATAAAAGATATAACTGTAATAGATATCACTGGAGGTGATCTTGCAGATGAAGTAAAGAATGATGAAGATATTAATGTGACCACTGATAAAGGAGAAAAAAAGGAAAAGGAAACACAGGATGATGCGCAGGTCAATATACCAGGACAAATTCCATTACTGATACAAGATATCAATATCATCTCAGAATAAAAGGAGAATACACCTAAGCATGATGAAAGCATACCCAAGGATAAGGGTTATGGGGGGCAGAAAAGCACAAATAATGAACAGAAAGGTACAAGTGGAGAATAAAAACAAGGTGATGCCAAGGATATTGAGGAAGAGAAAGCTATAGAAAAAGATAAGGTTGATGTAGAGACATCTACAACCAATCGATAGGTGAATACCGAGTAGCATGATAAGGGAAAAACACCTCCAAAGCCTTCACCAAGTACATCAGACCAAGAAAAGGAACTTTCTATGGTACTGCATACAAGTGCTTCCACTAAAATTACAAAGAAGAAGAAAAATAAAAATCCAATCGCATTGGTAGAAATTATTGACATACCAGACTGTGATCCTAGGAAATTGGATCCAAAGTCACTTACAAATTATTGTCTTTGTAAAAGAAAAGAAACTTAGGAGAAGCTTAGTAAGGAGCACAAGAACTCCCAAGTCTTGGAGACAACCAAAGATATACTATTGTAGATTATACCTGACATAGTGTAATACCCTCTCCTATGGTGATACTTGGACTTTTGACTTGGACATTTTATTATGATGGTTAGAACTATACATTTACATTTATATTTTGTGGATGATGATATGCTCATTTATGGTTATCATTTATATGTTTATGAGATTTGAAAACCATCTATTTTTATATGTTTTATGGATCTAACCAAAGGATTTGAATCTAACCATTATCATGATGTTTTATGTTTCATGGATATGTGTCTGATGTGTTTTCATGGCTCAGGACAAAGTCGTAGTTACTCACTTAGTTGAGGTCCACACGATGTATCGATCCTGGTCATCTGTTTGCATATATTTGATTTGTATGAATATCCATATGTATATATATATATATATCTCTTCTTGGTGATGCAGGATTGTAGGTACCGGGTATCGTCTCCACCTGGCTTCACAGGTCTGAGCGATCCCTCAAAATCCTTGATCGTTGTTGTTGTTATGGAGATATCACCAAGTTCCACAGGAAGAAACTCCACCTCTGATCCTTATATCCTTAGGTGGGGAGTTCCCGAGTCAGTTCCTTGTGTGGATGTATTATGTGATCTCTTAGTTTGTTGGATTTTTGGATCTTGTAGCTAGTGCTTGTCTTCTTGGTATGCTCAACTTTGATTATTGATGTGAGTCATTGTTTATTTGAAGGTATGATTTAGTAATTTATCTTTGGTAGTAGCTACTATTATATTAGCATATCTCGTTAGGAACGAGTTG
>MU228307.1:118795-158963 GCA_018584345.1 Thuja plicata
TTGGGAAAAGGTTACCCAACCCTAGGTATGGCCTAGCTATCCCTTTTTGTGGACCTTGGTGTTTATCTCCTAGCACGGGGGAGTGGGCCTTTTGGTATCCACGTGGTTGGGTGGTAAATCTTTTATCAAGGTATCTTTTGCGGAGGCAGTGTTTGAAGATTTATGCTTGCTTATGTACCAATTTTTGAAGAATGAAGGCCTTGTGATTATCTTTCATGATATAAAATTATTGTTACCTCCCTTGAGGAGTTGGGTGTAATGTAATCATTAATATATTTCAAAATGATGTATTTGGAATGGGTAGACTTAGGAAAAAGGAAAAGGGAAAAGCATGAGCTTTATGTATAAGATGTATGTTGGAAAAGAAAAAGGATTTGGTAACATTTCAAGTATAGTAGTATGTTTCTTATTATTGATTAAGTGAAAAAGGATATTGAATAAAAAATGTATTATTTGCAATGTATCAAATGATTTAGATGGTTCCAGTTGATTTAAAGGTTATATTGTTCATAAAGAATACTTAGGAATATAGATGGTTTTAAATGCAAAATTGAAATGAAAGTACTTAGGTATTTCTTAATAAAGAATCTTATAATGATATGATGTAGTTTTCTTTGAGAAGTAAAACTTGTTGTTATCTTAGTGATTGAACTTAAATGAATCATGCATTAAATTAGAAGGGAACCCTGGAAGGAATCTAAGTTTAAGTTTTGCTCACATTACTCTTTTAAAAGTTCAAAAATTTTCATAAATTTTTACTTAGGTTTTCTTTTTCAAAGAGAATCTCTATTCTCTTCCCCGGTTCCCTTGTGGGGTATGACACATAGATATTGATGAAAGTGCACCTATACTTGATCAATTAGCAGTTCTTACTGACACCATCACATCATAGAATATAGATGCAGAAAAAGAAATAGAAGAATGTGCTAAGCAGAAGTGTCTATAAAATCTTACAGATAAAATTAGCCAGGAAGTGGCAGAACAAAAGGTAAAAATTTCTGAACTAGTTACTACTATAGAACCGATAATATCATAAGTAGTAAACATAATTCAAAATTTGTGCACATTAGAAAATTTCACTACCGAGCATAGTGACAAGTTGGCTAAAATTGATGAAGATCTCAAGGAAAGTGCACAAGGTCTTACAACTGATGACAATGCATTCAATTTGCATTATGAGAATCTAGTAAAGTCTGTCAGTTGAGACTAGATATTCAAGAGGTAGAATCCAAAATCTGAGATGAGGTAACCGAGCTCCAAGCTCTACTACTACCAAATCTCACACTACTGCAACAACATATGAATTTGGCAAGAACATTGATTGCCACCCCAGAGATCACTGTTACAGAGAGCATATATGATATGCATGCCAAACTCACCTTGGAATTCATGAACCTTGAGAACCTTAAAGAGAAACGGGAGAACATGATGGAAGACATAAAGAAATCCCATTCCAACATTTTTTACAAATGGTAAGTATTACCCCTTTGTCATCATTTTCAAAAAAAGGGGGAAATGATATGATGAATGGGGAAATGATAAGGTGAAAGGCGGAAATAATAAAAGGAGAATTATATGTATATATGTGTAAAGGAAGAAACGTGTACATATACTATACCAAGGCATGCACATAGGGGGAGTCATATTGACAAGATAAATACATGGTGTATATAGTAAACATTTTAGTTTTGCACATATTTGTTTTTGGTACTAATGTCAAAGGGAGAGATTAATGATTATATTTTTTCATTAGTATACAAAGGAAATAGTTTTTGAACCATCGGTAACATGATCACCAAAAGACAGGTTTATAGTGTAACCCGACACAATAGTTCACAGAGGTCACCAAAACTAGTGTTCACTGATAGAATGATCACAATGTAAACCGACAACACGGTCTACAGTGTAAACTGACAGATAGTCTATAGAGCAACCTGAGAAGTAGAATGTCTACAAGGACATCACTGATGAAGACTATAGAGCAATCTGAGCACCAGTCTATCAAGAGAACTTTATTTCTGAGAAATGTGGATCTGAGTTACATGTTAGATAAAACACTTGAGTTTTATATTTAGCTTTAAATCTTATCTTTAAAACCATTTCTTGAGGGACAAATAAAGAATATGTAATTGTTTTAATTAGTCTAACTGATTGTAAACATGAAAACTAGGAGATCAAGGTCAAGTTGTAAACCTTTGATCATAGATTTTTTATTGTAAAGCGTGAAACCTAGATAGGTCAATATATTGTATAAATAGATGTAGAAATCAATCAGACAATGATGATTATAGCCACAACAGACATCTATGGATCATACAGAGAGTTTTATGTAGAAGGAAAACAAAAGATGAAATCAGTTATGAAGAACAAGATTCAAGGCTACCGAGAAGAATAGAGGTATTAATAAATCACTATAGGTGATACACATACATTGTGAACTTAAAGGATCTGTACTCAGAAATTCAAGATTTCATATAATTGGGTCAATAAGTATTTTTGACTGCATTCTAACAAGTGTAGAAAATAGAAGAAATCCTTTAAGAAGGTGGATTTAACAATCCTTATGTAAATGTTTTAACCGAGTGCACACTAAACAATGTTGCTAAATCTATTAACCGAGTAGACCTAACAAGTCTAAAATGTTACTCCTAATAGGGTAAAATCATTAGAAGTGATCAAACTTGTAGCCTTAGCCAACACCTTCCATTTTGCAGATAGTGAAGCTTTGTGGGTTTCATCCCCACCGTAGTTTTACCTTCTAATAGGGGTTTTCTCCATTACCAATTATTTTCTCATGTGTACTTACATTTCATGAATGCTTACATACAATTAAGTTTATGTTTTGATATTACATGCATAAGATAGAAAAGCATCTATGGTCGGTAATGCCAGGAATTGATTACAAAAGGATTAAATATTAATTGATAAAAAATTTTAAGGGCATTAATTCACCCCTCCCCTCTCAGTACACACCATTCCATTATTCCAATAGAAGGAAGACAATAAGACATCAAAGGAATCCACATCTCCATTAGGTGTGGAGAATTCTTCATCAAACTAAGCCTTCATGTGGCTTACGGGGAGCAAGTGTTGTTGAGTCTGTCTTTAGACCCCCTATAGGTGTGTGGTAAGATTTATCAGCATTATAAGATGCAATAAAGACTTTTGGAATGTATTGTGAATTTTTTTTGAATTATATGGTTTTTTAATCATGGGTATTGAATTCTGGGTCAATCGGTGATAAAGCAAGTTCTATTGGTAAGTGCATTCAATTTTGTGTGTGCGAAGGTAGATAAAAAGATTTTTTTTTAATTTCATTCTTACCTTATGCATTCTGAAATATTTTGTGGAGTTAAATAATCATTGAGTGGGCTATTTTTTGTGATACAAGTGACAAAAGGAGATTGTTTATGTTGATCTAAGAGAACAAATTAATTGGGTGTTGTCAGTTTTTTTAGGAAGAACCCTAGTTTCAAATTGTTTGAGGTACTTATTTGTTATCTAATTGTGTGTTTGATAATTTAAGATGGATACTCCTAAATTGGTTGATTTAACTGAGAGACCATGACTAGAGTTCAAGAAAAATTCATTCAAATCTATAGAAAATGACCCAACAGGTGCCCTAATTAGTGTTTCCTATGGTGTTCTACATGTAGAGGATGTTAGAGCATATATTCATTGTATAGTGGAAGAACTAGGATATGGGGAAATACATGAAGCGTATGACACATTTTTTGACGACAACATGGTGTTGAAAGATGAGCACAAATATAGAGAAAAAAAAGGTTTTCATCATGTAGATAGTTGTCCCGATAAATTTGAGGATGATCAGGTTAGATACATTTTGAGCATAATTCATGATAAATTCATGTGGTTGGACCAACCACATAATATTACTAAGGATTTCATTCATGTAGTAACTGGTGTATGTGCAACTAGTGGTTTCCTATTCTTTGAACCATTCCAAAGGAGGAAGTGATCAGGTTGACGAAATCAAAGTGGGATGGTTGTGTGATCACTGTGAATGACATTATGGATGAAGAGGTAAAGTATGCTTCTATGGTTTTTAGATATAAATTATATCATTATAGAAAAATAAATAGTATACCTGGTGGCGCTAGTCATAAAACACATACGCTGATTAAGGAGATTGGAGTTTTTGATTTGGCAGAAACTTTGAGAGAATAGTTAATGGTGAATCTGGATAAGATTAAGAAGGATATAAGTATAGATAGGTAATCATGTGCTTGTTTTTCTACTTTCATAACAAGTTCCCTAGAATTGGTAACACCACATGGTCATATAATTATCCAGCTTTCATTCAGATAAACAAATATATCAGGATATTAGGAAATGAATTTACAAGAAAGGTGTGGGGATACCTTAAATATTTTTAGATGAAAATGAATGAGAAGGAAAGGATACCATCTACTATTGTGGAAAAATAAAAGGATATCTTATCCTTCATGGTAGACACAAAAATTTGTCAAATGGAAGAATTTGAGCCAAGGACCTCATAGGTAATGCCTCTGGGTTATGAATTCGAAGGAGATATTTTGACTATCTATGTAGAGAATTTAATGGCTCAACTAATAGATCCCAAGACTCCAAGGTTTGGGACTTATGAAGAAAATTCACTTAAATTATACTGACTTGATGAAACCAATTGTTGAGAGAAAAGTGAGAAAATATGTTGAACAATTTATGATGTAGAAAGGTTTCATTAAAGAGAAAATAGAGAAAGAAAGTAAAAATCATGTTGCAAAGAAAGAAAGTACATCTAGTGCAGCTAGAGACATAGATGCAGTTTAAATTTTTTGTATAACCGGTAGTGCCCCAACTAGTTGACAGAATAGAAGTTCAATACATTTGAGAAGGATAAACCTTCTCCTCCTATCATAACAAAGAAGAAGCTAGTTGAGAGTACTAAGCCTTATGATACAACAGTTAAGGAGACACAAAGCACAACAATATTGATAGGAAAAAGGAAGAAAGAAAAGGCACAAAGAGCTATGAGAGGTGTTTTTGAAGATAGTGAGAGCACAAAATTAGAGAAATATCAGAAGGAGCTAAAAGCTAGAGGAAAGAGATATAAAGCATTAGGGTAGCTTTTACCATGCACAAATTGAGAAAAGAATCTATTGAATTAAAAGGTCAAATTCCTACAACCTTATATGATAAAATTGATGCAAGATGGAAAGGTGCACTTGCAAGGGATAGAGAGTTGGTGAAGTATGTTTTTTTTGAGCCTAATGCCTGATTATTCAGAAGAAGAGATATATTAAAAGGTCAAAGAGGTAAGACCTTTACTCAAAACAATAACAAGGGCTACACAACTTATGATTGAGGATACTCAATCAGTGAAGGAAGAAATAGAGGAAATTCTGAGAAAACATTTAGGCCTAGAAAAAGATAAGGGTGAAGAAACTTCCATGGATATTCAAGATGAATAAGTGAAAGAAAAAGAAGATGATACAATGGTTACTCAAACTGATGAAGGATTTAATATTGATGGTGTGAAGGTCACGCTTGATGAACTCAGAGGTGAAATAGACAATAAAGGAGACATCCCTATTATAGAGGTATATGATGAGAAAACAAATTCACAAGAACAATATAAAATACATGAGGTATAGGATGTAAGTGAGACACAAAAGGAAGAAAAACTAGTAAGCATAGGTACCGGTTAAGATATGACCAATTACATTCAAGGGATAGGTTCTACTTATGAGAAACAAGAGAAAGAGAAGGAAAAGGAAGTAACCAATTGTGCTACTCAAGAAGTAATGAGGAGGAAAATATTGAAAAGGAACAAATTGAAGACAAGGTAACACCTCCTACATAGTCCAAACTAAGCATAGATGATGATATAAAAATCAAAGGAAATATTGACTTAAGCACCATGAGCCCTAAAGAGGTGATAGATTTTTTTATGGCAATCAATTCTAAAGAAAAAAAGAAAAGTATGCAATAGGAATATCAGGTGATACTCACTGCCAAGGATTTTTTTTTAGAACTATTAAGTATGATGAGAAAGCTACACCTATAGAATAGTTAGCTCATTTGGTCACTGCAACTAGAGATGAGATGAAAAGCTTATAAGATGCATTAGTATTAAGAGCAGAAAAGGTATATGAGAGGAAGAGATCAGAGAAATTGTCACAGTTAATTCTTACCAACAAAACTCTTACATTAGGTTAATTGATTGAAGGTTGCATTGACTAAAGGTGGTAAGATTCTAAAATCTATCTCTGACTTTTATCATTTTTTTAAAGATTTAGAGAGGAGTTTAAAAGTGAAGCTCAATATGAGCTTAGATTACTTGTTTCCAATTTTGATCCTATACATGAGACTTCTACTACATTTGGTGAAAAGGTTAGCAACCTACACAACAATTTGAAATCAAATAGAAGTGAGAAAGATTAGAGAATTTATAAGTTGATGGAGTTATAGAGTTTGTTGATCCCCAAACTAGATATTTTGCAATAAAGTGTAAAGGAAGCTAAGAAGACTTTGGCATTTCCTGATGTGTGTACAATTGATGGATTAGAAGAATTAGCATTTTTCTAAGTGGACATATTGTAACTGTGGAGATTTTACTGAAGAATTTGGATAGTGATCTACATACTTTAAAGGTTAATTTGAGTTTGTTGAAGATAGTGAGATCACACAATCAATCTTAAGATACTCTTAACCGAGTATGCCCTTAACATGGTGTTTGTAATTTTCCTAACAAGGAAGACTTATTTGATGCACTAGTGAAATTTTTGGATACCATCCACATGTGGTTTTCTCCCTCTAACAAGGGTTTCTACTGGAAAAATCTTGTGTGTTGAGTCTACATTGTGTGATTTATTTACTTGTTAAGTTTTGATTATAGGTAAAAACAAGTTTTGAAGGGACTTGAAACCCTTTACAATCCCAAATTACAAAATATGAGCATGAAAAGAATTACAACAAAAAAACAACAACAACAAACAGCCCAAAAAGGGACACCAAGAAACCTAGTGATCATCAAGCATTACTTGTTAAGGTAAGTTGAAAAGTTTTGTGTTAAGTTTCTACATAATGTTTTCATTTGCATGTTGGGTATTGTGGAATCTATTAAAGAAGAGTTTCAGATTTGTGGTTGCACTGCTTCACCCCCCCACTCTTAGTTCCATTAAAGACTAACATAAATCCAGTAACTACCTAAAATGGTGTCTTCCATGTACACCTATTCACTAAATTTTTATATGCAAACTCTACTTTTTATAAGATTAAATCCTAATTTCCAGGATTTTCTCCAACCAAACACCTCAGTAGGTTTCCCAAAATCTTGTTCACTACATTTGTTTGTCCATCGATTTATGGATGAAATGTAGAACTAAACCTCAAATCAGTCTTCATCTTCTTCCAAAGTTTCCTCCAAAAATAACAAGAAAATTTACTATCTCTATCTGAAACTATACTCTTAGGAAATCCATGTAATATCACAATCTCCTTGAAAAATAAGTTAGCTACATGTACTACATCTATTTTATTCTTACAAGGAATTAAATGTGACATCTTATAAAATCTATTCACCATCACAAATGTTGAATCATTACCCCTTTGTGTCTTCGGTAACCCAAGTAAAAGTCCTCAACTCATCAAATCCCAACACTACAACTCTCATTTCTGTTAGAAAATTTTTCCTTCTACGCAAAGAATCAAAAAATTTATTTTATTTACCACTCCTTTTTTTCAACACAAATGTATAACTCTACAAAAGTTATCCCATCTCATATATCTCTGATTCAAATTACCTTGACTATTTAAATATTGCAATGCTTGATGGTCAGTATACAACACAAACTCCTTAAGCAACAAATAATGTCTCCATTTATTCAAAGCTTTAACTATGGCATATAATTCTTTATCATAAACTAAATATATTCTCTTAGTGTCATTCAATTTTTTACTAAAATAAGAAATAGATCTACCTTCTTAACTTAACATTGCTCCAATTGCATTTCCACTTAAAATACTTTATTGAAATCTGGTAAAGCTAACATGGGTTGTTTAGTAACCTTTTGTTTCAACAACTCAAAACTCTTATCTTCTCTATGTATCCACTTGAATTTCTTTCTATCTCCTCTCATTGCCTCATTCATAGGATTACAAACTGAACTAAAATTCCTTATAAAATTTTGGTAAAAACTAGCCAATCCATGAAATGATCTGACTTCTCCAACATTCTTAGGTTTAGGCCACTCAACAATTTATTTTACTTTCTCAAGATCCCGCTTCAATCCTTCTGTAGATATTACAAAACCAAAATAAACTATCTCTTCCCTCATGAAAGAACACTTTTTGATTTTTATTAGCAATTTCTCTTCCCCCATACTCTGCAATACTTGTCTTAGATGCAATAAATGATCTTCCTTTCTCTTACTAAAAATTAAAATGTCATCAAGATAAACAATCACAAACTTACCCAAGAATTTCTTCAATCCAAAAGGCATCATCAACCACTCTTACAGTCATTCATTTTTCTTAAATGGAGTCTTCAACTCATCTCCTTCTCTGATTATGATATGATGATATCCACTCTTCAAATCTATCTTTGTAAATTATTTGGCTTTACTCAAACAATCTATTATATCGTCCATCCTAGGCAAAGGGAATCGTTATTTCACAGTGATCCTATTGATAGCTCTAGAGTTAGTTTAAATTGTCCATTCTTCATTGGTGCTAATACAAAATGCATTATACAAGGACTCAAGATATCTCTGATTAATCCTTTCTTCAACAATTATTGCACTTATCTCTTCAAATCCTCATTCTCTACTAGTGTCATCTGATGTGTTGCTTTATTAAGAAAAATTTCTCTAGGAATCATATCCATGCAATGAAAAATACTTCTCACAGGCAATAATCCATCATGTACATTATCTAAAATTATGTCCTCATACTCTATCAACAATTCCTTTATTTCCTTAAGTTGTTCTTCTTGTGTTCCCAAATCATACTTCTTAGGGATCAATGCATAACACATATTTTTAATCTTAAAGCCATCCAAGAATTTTGTTCCTTCAACCAAACATAATCTAACACTTGTACAATTCTCATTCTTAGGAGTCTCAATAAAAGGAAACAATACTTGTTTCATCCCATTTGCAACAATAGTATACCTATTCTTTCTTCCATCATACAAATCTTGTCTATCATATTTCCATAATCTACCCAACAAGATATGACACACATCCATAGGCATAATATCACAAAGAACTTCATCATGACAAGATCCCATATTAAATTTAACTAGGCATTGTTCACTTACTAGTACCTTATAATAATCCTTTATCTATGCTATCTGATAAGGCTTCAGATGCTTCAATCTCTGCAACTTTAGCTTGTCAACCAACTCTTAAGATGCTAGATGATCTGAACTACCATTATCAATGATCACTTTGCAACATTTTCATTCTACTTTGCATCTAGTCTTCAACAAACCTCTTCTCATCAATGACTCTTATTATAGCTCCTTGTGACATAGGGCTCTCCCTACCATTAGGGATTCACCATCCTTTGGTTGATTCAAACATTCAATAGTTTCCTTCTCTAAATAAGTAGATCTTCCCTTATTCTCTATCCTTTTCTCAAAATTGCCTTGAGTACACTCAAAGGCCATATTTCCTTATCCCCACACTTGAACATGTTCCTCTAAACACTCTTCTATAATCCCTTCTATAGCTACTTGATCAACTTCCTCTCTAAAATTTTTTGTCATCTCTTTGGTATGAATTTTCCTCTTTTAATTATGTCCTTCCTTTATTCTGGTCTAAATAAGATATTCCACCTCCTGATGTCTTCCTCTCTGAAATATTCCACCTCTTTCTCTTTGTCTTTTCTCATTCCTCTTGTTCAACTTCTCTTCAGCATTTAGGGCATATTGATAATCTTCATCTACACTTTGTAATTTTACCAAACTAATATCGTCTTGAATTGATGTCCTCAAACCGTTCGAGTACCTTGCAACTCTTTCAACATCATCATTAGAATATCCAGATCTAATATCCAACCTATAAAATTCCTTACTATATTCCTTTACACTAAGATCCTTTTTCTTTAGATCCTACAACTTCCTACCCAAACTTACTTGGTAATTCACAAGTAAAAACTTAGCTTTCAATTTGTTCACCATCCTATCCCGTGATTTTATTTTGTCCTTACCTCTTCTTTTCCTATCAATCTGCAAATGTTCCCACCGTAAAGATGCATGTCCTCTCAACTTTGTGCAAGCATACTTCACTATCTTGTCTTCATTTGTACCTTTGTAATCAAAGTATTTTTCCATCTCTGTGATCCAATCTATAAATTCATCTAAATCCAATTTACCATCATAATCAAGTGGATTGAAATGTGCTCTCGCATCCACTCTAGTTAGATATTTGATTAACCTATCATTTCCTTGTTTAATTTTAGGTTCAATTTTCTCTTCACCTCTTGTTGCATAGTTTTCTTGCTGATTCATAACACTTGTTAAAAAAGTATGATATACTATTATCCCAAACAATAACCACACAAGGAAAGTATCAACAGTAACAAGGTATTTCTACCTTCTTCACTTTGAGTTCCACACTTGAGCAGGTCTACCTAGTTTCTTCTTTATTGACTCACAAAAAAATAACCAAGCAGATTTACAGTGGATTTTACAAAACACTTGTTCTATAATTTATTAGTTTAATAAGTCATAACATACCAGATTTACAGAGTATTTTTTAATGATAATATCCACACACTCCATTTGCATAAAAGACCAGTGCCTTATCCTAGGGCATGGAGTCACTTAAAAAATATAAACCCTTAAAAATAACACTCACTTAAGTACACATGCAAATTACTATAGAAAATGAATATGCCTTACATATCACTCGATATTTATACTATAGATGTAATCATAAAATTTGTAAAGAACTTCATATCTCATTGAAATTATTCTAAGGAAATTAATTCTTTCCTTCAAAGAAACCCTAAAATAATCTCACAATCTGCCTTACAGATAGAAAAATTTAAAATTCTTTAACCATTCAACTTAAAAAAATGTTGAAACTAAGAACAAAGACAACCATATTAGAACTTTGAAAATCCCTATGAAATTGTATTTGTATTGATATCAAAATATTAATTACATTTAAAATAAAACTCAAAACACCTATTCAAATTCTTGGTCTAATATCAGAGTTTTACACTCTTTTCAATTCAAAAAATGGCTATCCTTCCCAAAGTAGTCTAGGAATATTTTTATATGATATGGATGCAATAAGCTTCAGACAACTTTGATGAATTTGATTTCTAACAATAACCTTCAACAATAAATCATAAAAGATAAAAACTGCAACAATGAAACAACAATGAGAAAGATAGTATGTGACAACAAAAATAAGCTCACTTCTTCTTTAACATAGCCTCCCATCTGTCAACCTCTTTTTCTATTGGCCAGTCGAATGCATTTTCCTGTTCTAGCTTTGTAACAACATATTTCCACCTAGCATCTGCAACCTCTTTGGCATCAACAATAAATTTAACCAAATCAACCTCAACCTTAAATGGATTATCCATCAAACCATTGAAGTAAACAGTGTCAATATGTTTGTCCAGGTGTTCATTTATCATTATTCTTCTAGATAGAATCAAATTATCCCTCCCAAATAGAATAGTTATTCAATTTTTTATTGTCATCATAAATTGAGGGAATCAATGCATTGTATCCTTTTCCAAACAACTGCAACTTATTTTTTATTAAAATATATTTCCCATTAAAAATGCATAAAAGACATTAACTTCCTCTACCATTTTGTTATTCTTAGTATTTTTGGTGGGAAGTCATCACTATACAATATAGAAGTATCTAATCTATCCATTAAACTGCTTCTACCCAACCAAAGATTGTATACAGGTCCAAGGAATGTCACAGCATCAGAGGCTACCTTGCTTGCATCTCTTAATAATTTGTGTAATTCATGCACTACTGATTCTTTCCCTTTTAAGACATCCACTCTATGCTTTAGGAATTCAAAAAAAATAGCAACAACCTTGCTGCTTTGTTCTTCTTCAAATTTCCCTGCTTTTGCCTTCATAAGTGTTGCATCAACCTAAGTTTCTGTGGATGCATCCACCTTATCTTTTACATACACTTGAGGGGCCTCATTTTCATATTTTTGTTTTAACTCATCCAATTTTTGGTCCAAACTTTTGTTCTTTATTATTACTTCCTTGTACTTCTTAGCCAAAGAAATCATTTGATTAAAAGTTTGTTCATGCCTTTTAGACAGATCCTCTATCTTTTCCACATTCATGAATGAAACTTGAGTCATCAAGGTTTCAATTTTTGTATCCTCAGAATTTTTGTATTATCCTATCTGCCTTCCTTTCCTCTCTTATATTAAAAAAATGTGGCTTTCATGTAGGAGTATCCAAGGACCAAATAGCTAATGTCTTTTTATTTAGGATCAAAACTTGATCCTCTCAGTACATCATTAATTTCAAATTCATATTTAAACATTGTGTTTTCTCGGTTCCTAATCTAACCAATGATAAAAGTAGACTGTATATCCCAATCAGGAATCAATAATATACCACTATTCTTTACCAATTCTTTTTCCTTCTCAACAGTGATCAACTCACTATCAGGATCATATTCTTGCAATGTTTTGACAATTTCCTTATTCCTCTGATCACCACCCTCTTCTAAAATCAAGCTCTTTCTTACATCACTTTGTTTCAGTTTAATCAAGAAAATTTTGAATTCACTGGACTTAAAAATGCCATCATCTTTCATGAATTCATTTCACATCATGACTCTCTCATAAATTACTATTTCAATGGCCATATCATTTTCTCATTGTTCTTCATCATGTTTTATTTCTCTCAATTGTTCTTTGATCTATCAAAAATAGGTGCCATGTTCTGTGATCACAACTCTTGCTGGATCTCTTTTCACCATTGTTTTTGTTTCTTTGATTTTTTGTTTCTTCTCAAGGGGCCCTTTAGAGTACACTGCCTCATCACCACTTTCTACATCTTCTTCCATATCTTTCAAAGGGCTTTTACCATGTAAGGCTTTTGTATCCTGAGATTCTTGCTACTGGGTACCTTCACTGAGGAACTATGGTACTTGTTGTAACCATATTAATTTGGTATACTCTAACTAGAGACCCTATTTTCCCTAAATGTGATCATACCCATAATTATGTCAATCCAACTATTCGATTATTGGCATAATTAATTAAAAATAAATTTAATCTCCTAAAATCAAAGTGATTTCATCAATAATTCACATTAATTACCTTGGCCTATTTAAATCAAATCAACCCATTTAAATTTTTGTCTAAAGTAATTAATTAAAAGGGAATTAATAAAATCTCCAAATACAACTCATCACTTGCACATGGAAAATCAATCCATGACCCAATGAGAGTTCACTCACATGGATCACCAAGGATTCAATCCTCACCTCTCCTCACAGTTGATCTCAATCACTCATTTCTCAAATTCTTCCATAAAAGGAGTGAATGTTGAGCTCAATAGGCCCACAATTTTAGAATTTTGAATGCACTCTTATGCTGTCTTTTTTGTTTCATGATTTCAATAAGCTAATTAGATAACTTTCATTTATGCTTCAATGAATCATTGTATCATTTCTAAGCATGAATTTTATGATAGTTAGCTTCAACTTCTCAATGATTCTTCCATTCTAGGACTGAATGTTTCATTGATTTAATGCATAATCTAAGGGTAATTTATAGCTTAAATCATACTCTTCTTAGATAGGAAGAAATTTTTTTATTTCAATGGTTTCCTTATGATTTTCAATTGATTTCCATATTTATAACCATTGATGCAATGACATATTGAAGTGTTGTGTTGTATCTTGTAGGTACATAATTCACACACACATTTTTGGCACCCACCGTGGGGTTGAGCCTCATATTTCTAACCATTTTTGAGCTAATTGATTATCATTTGACCCTATTTTTGGGTGTAGACTCACATTTGGAAGTAAAGGATTGCATCCTAAAAATAAGCTTGCACCTGGTATATCCTGCATCACATCCAGTAAATCCCAAATCATTTCTGGTAAAGGCTCACATTTGGTTAATTCCATATTACATTTAGTATAAAAGATCACATTTAGGATCTTTTCTCACATTTAGTTATTCCTAGATCACATTTGGGAAATAAGATCGCATTTGGTAAATTTCAGAGTCACATTTGGTTAGCTTACTGGCATGATTGATAAAATTGATGACTAATCAGCTACCTTTCATGTTTTTGGATGAATCTTATTGTTTGAAAAACCTAATGAGTTCTTGCAGGACATTGTTGAAGACTTCTTTGGCTAAAAAGATGGAATGAAACTACTAACAAGTGGTTTTTTAGGTTGCCTTATGTGTTCAATCAATCTTCTTTTGCAATTCTAGGAACTTAGCACAATTTCTCTCCAATTCATAACTTTATTAGAGAAGTATGCTCTTTTCCTTCATGGAAAATCAGAACCTTAAACATCAAGTTAAGATTTGAATAGAAATTGGGGAAATAAACTTAATTTTTCAAAAGTGTTTTGGTGAAATTTATTTTGTAGGAACCTAATTTTTGAACTTGAATTTGACTCTCAGTCCAACTAGAGGATTATTCTCTTTTCCCAAGTTGGAAAATCAGAAACTCGATATGGGGGACTAAGTTTTGAGTTTGAAAATTCGAGGGAAAGAACTTGCATGATGTGTTTGATAGGAGAAAATGGCATAGATAGGAGAGTATTCTCCTCTTCTTTGTGAAGAATCATAAATCTAGACTCCAAAGCCGCCAATCTTCTTTCTTGCTTTTAACTTTAGACGGCCTGCCAATTGAAGAAAAAACCTCCCAGGAATGACCCAAGTGAGGACATGTGAACATCAACTCTTCCATCTCACTATAATAAAAATTCTTCCTTGAGGCCAAAGAATCAGAAGACGTAATCGGTTTTGTCCTTGGAATTTCAAATAGCATTCTTTAGACATGCTTGGATGTGTGTAGAGTGGAGACACATGAATATTTCTTGCAAGACTACCCTCATCTAGGTACTCATAGGGCTATATGCCTTAATTTTTCCTTGTGCAATTCTATGGGGGATGATTGTGAATGGATACCTGGAACAAAACACTGTTTAGTTAAGACCACCTGATTCATCTCTGAAAGGTGATAATCTTTGTGCAAGGAAAATAATTATTTCCCCAAGCTACTCATCATTTCATGCCCTCACTTGCATTTGGAGTTAGCTAATATGGCATCATGACTGGAGCCATTGTGTTCTTGGTGGTGGTCATATTCTAATTAGAATTTGAGTGTGTACCTAAGTCTGCAAGCAAATATTTGTTGGAATAATGGAATAGTGTGTACTGAGAGGAGATGGGTGAATAAGTACCCTTAAAACTTTTTATCTATTAACCCTTAATCCTTTAGTAATCAATTCCTTGCATTATCGACCATATGTGTTATTCTATCTTTGTGCATGTAATATCAAATCATAAACTTAATTTTCATGTTAACATTTATAGAAACATTCATGAAATGTAAAGACACATGACACAAGATTTGGTAAAGCAGAAAACCCATGTTAGAAGGTAAAAATTGCGGTGGGGATGAAACCCACAAAGCTTCACTATCTGCAAAATGGAAGGTGTCAGTTAAGGCTTACAAGTTTGATCATTTCTTATGATCTTACCCTATTAGGAGTAACATATTTAGACTGGTTAAGGTCTTCTTTTTTAAGATCTTTAGCAACATTCTTTAGTGTGCACTTGGTTAAGAGATTTACAAAAAGGATTGTTAAATCCACCTTATTAAAGGATTTCTTATATTTGCTACACTTGTTAGAATGTAGTCAAAATTATATACCTGATAAAGTGCAATCCTAAATTTCTGAGTACAGATCCTTTAAAGTTTACAATATTATGTATCACCTATAGTGATTTATTAATACCTCTGTTCTACTCAGTAGCCTTGAATCTTGTTCTTTATAACTAATTTCATCTTTTGTTGTCCTTCTACATAAAACTCTATGTCTAATCTTTAGATGTGCTCTCCGACTACAATCATCATCACATCATCTTATTCTAATTGATTACACATCTATTTATATAATGAGTTGACCTAAATAATTTTCATGCTTTTCAATGATAACTCTATGATCAAAGGTTTACAACTTGACCTTGATCTCCTAGTTTGCATGTTTTCAATTAGTTAGACTGGTTAAAAAAATTGCATATGTTTTAATTGTCCCTAAAGAAATAGTTTTAAAGATAATATTTAAAGCTAAATATAAAACTTAAGTGTTTTATCTGACGTGTAACTCAGATCCACATTTCTCAGAATTAAAGTTGTATCTCGGTAGACTAGTGCTCACGTTTCTATGTAGACTTTCCTCGGTGATGTCTCTATAGAAATTATGCTTCTCAATTTGTTCTTTTGACTGATGGTTGGTGTTCACTGTGAACTTGTCTACTAGGTTCCTCTGTCAACTTGTCTATCAAGTTCCTTTGTAGGTTGTGTTGTCGGTTTACAGTGTAACCAAAAATAGTTTCAGTGACCTTTGTAAATTGTTGTGTTGGGTTGCGCTATAATCATGTCTTTCAGTGATAATGTTATTGATGGTTCAAAAAATGTTTCCTTTATATACTAATGGTAAAATATGATCATCAATCTCCCCCTTTGGCATTAGTATCAAAAATTGATATATATAAAACTAAAATGTTTAGTATATACACCATGTGTTTACCTTGTCAATATGACTCCCCCTTTGTGCATCCCTCGCTATAGTATATGTATATGTATATATACTTTCCTTTATACATATATTTCCCCCTTTCACCTTATCATCATTTCCCCTTTTTTTATCATATCAATTTCCCCTTTTTTAATAATAATGACAAAGGTGCCATACTTATAATTTGTCAAAAATATGGGAATGGGATTTTTGAATGTCCTCTATTTTATTTTCCCATTGTTCTTTGAGGTTCTCTAGGGTCATGATTTCCAAGAATATTCTTGCATGCATATCATATATGCTTTCTATTATAGACATTTCTAGGGTGGAAATCAATTGTCTTGCTGAAGTCATATGTTGTTGCAGTAATGTGAGATTTGGTAGGAGTAGAGCCTAGAGCTCGATTACCTCATCTCTAAATTTGGATTCTACCTCTAAAATCTCAAGTCTGAACCATTTTTATTCCATAATCTTGTCATAATGCAACTTGAATGCATTGTCATTTGTTGTGAGACCTTGTGCACTAGCATTAAGATCTGCATCTATCTTTGCAATATTTTCACTACTATCCTTAGTGAATTGCTCTATGGTGCATAACTTTTGAACTAAGGTTATAACTTTTGAAATGATTTTTTCCAATGTATTTACTAGTTTCGATAGATATACCTTGTTCTCTACCACTTCTTGGCTTATTTTATCTATTATCTTGTATTGCTACTTTTTCTCTGTAGATTCTTCTATTATCTTCTTTGCATCTACATTATGTGATGAGATGGCTTCGGTAAGAACTACTAATTGATCAAGAATAGGTGCATTTTGATCAATGTCGGTATCAAGTACAATCTACAATAGTATATCATTTGTATTTTCTAGTACCTGTGTGTCCTTTGTCTCCTTTTTGAGCTTATCTTGTATAGCTTTCTTTTACAAAGTTCTGCATACTTTGGAAGTGACTCTAGATCCAATGTCCTAGGATCACAGTCTGGTATTTCAATGATCTCATCCAAGGTGAATCAATTTTTATTCTTCTTCTTTTTCTTTGCAATTTTGTTGGAGGCAGTTGTATGTAGTACCATAGCAAGATCCTTTTCTTGGTTGGATGTACTTGGTGAAGGCTCTGGAGGTGTTGTGCCTTTTACCTGCTACTCAGTATTCACCTATTGGTTGGTAGTGGAAATATCCACATCAACCTTAGCTTTATTTGTAGCTTCTCCTTTGGTATCCATTGGTGTGGCATCACCTTTTTATTCATTTGCATCTTTCTTATCTCCATCTGTTACTTTCTATTCATCAGTGGTGCTTTTATGCTCCTCTTCACCTTTATCCTCGGGTATGCTTGCATCATGGCCAGGTGACTTCTCCTTTTTTGAGATGATATTGATAGCTTGTATCAATATTGGTATTTTTCTTGGTATATTAACCTGTGTAGCATATGTTGTTGTGTCATGTTCCTTCATTTTCTCGGTGGCACCAGTGACATCTTCATCTACCTTTACCTCATCGGCAAGATCATTAGTGATATCTATTATTGTCACATCTTGGATAGTGATATCTATTATTGTCACATCTTGGATTGTGACATCTCTTGTGTCCTTTAATGATTGCAAAATCTGAGGTACATCATCCATGGTCTTGCTTTCTTGTGTTGCCAATGCAACTGGATTGACATCCTCAGTGTCATTTATTAAGATGTGTCCAGGGCTCGGTGTTTCCTCTTTCTCTTCATTGTGAGGCTTTTTGGTAAGTTCAAATACTTTCTCAGGGATAGTATCCTCTTTAGGTAGATTGTATATTTTTCTCCAAGTATCATTACTTTCCTTGTCAAGCTCTATTAAGCTTCCCTGTAGTACTTTGTAGGATCTCAATTTTTCTGTGAACTTCTTTGAGTGCATCTTCATCATTTCATCAATTTCTTCCACCTTTGACTTGGGTGGCATAATTGAAACTAGGGATCTTTCCCTTATTTGTCTTTCAGAATTCAATGCAAATGTCCACCTTGTTGATAACCTATCTATAAGTTCTTGTGGCATCATCTTATCAAACTGTATAGGTATATATTTGAATATATACATTGTCTTGATGATGGATTCTTCTATCTTATTCTAATCCTCAGGAGATAAGGTTGGCCATTACCTAATCTTAGGATCAGATATGCTACCTGTCTTGACTATTGATGCAGTAATCTCATCAATTATCATAGGAAATTTGTGCTTTTTCAGGTTTTTCATCTTGTTTAGTGTCTTCCTTATCTTCCTTGCTTCGGATTAGTCTCCTTCTCCTCTTTGGTTCTGATGTTTTCCTAGTTTGAGGATTTCTTTTATAAGTCCTCACTTGTCCTTTCTTAACCGGTGGTGAGTCTACTTTTGTAGTTTGACTCCTTGTTCTTGATGTAGCAGTTGTCCTTGTTTTCTTTGGGGGTGGTGCATCAGACTCTATTGATTTTGAATCACTCACTTGTTCACCTTCACCGATGGGTGACTGTCCCTCGGTGGTTTCTTTTTGTTCTATTTCTTCATCATTTACCGACAGCTTCTTTTCAAGTGTCTTTACCATTTTGGTCTTCTTTCTATCTATCTTTTTAAAAACTAAGCCTATTTTTATTCTTGCCTTAGCTTCTTCATAGGTTCCAAATCTTTGTAATGATTTTTCCAGTGGTTCATTCAATAATGCTTCAATAGAATTTGTGGCCTGATCTATGTTTATCTCATAGTCAAGTGGTGCTAACCATGATTTCCTTGGTACAGGTGGTTTGATCGAAGTTGTATCGGTGTCCACCATGAAACAAATATCATCTTTATATTGATCCACCAGTTGTTCTGTTATCCTCATCCTTTTCTACATTCTATCCTTGAATCTGGTGAAATAATCATGCATGACTGATGTAAAGTTTTCCCCTAGTGACTTAATGAATTCAGTAATTTTTATTGTCACTGGTCAGGTAGTGTCCCAATTGACATTACTGATAGATGGTAAAAAGTCTTGAAAGTAGAATAATATACACATGAGGAGTGAACTAAACTTACATGAATTAGATTTTTTTGATTTAATGGTCCTCATGTTCTCTTCTAGTTTCTTTAGTAGAAGCTCAGATAGATCCAGTTGTAGACCCTTCTTTACAATCTTGTGAGAAATGTCAACTACTTTTCATGCAATGCTATTCAGTATGTTGGCTTGGAATACCTTGTATCCTAGAACACATGCACCAAAATTCAGTTCTAGATCGGTGATGAAGTTTACCTTTAAACCTCTTCCATCCCATACTGCACCTATCATCTTTTCTATGTCGGGTCGAGGAGGATGTTTGAGTGTTTTTTCCTTGTTGGTTACTGGATAACTGGTCACTACGTGTATTACATATTTAGTGATCTATTTTGGCTCATCCATCCACATCTTTTGATCATGTACCAGGCTAAGAACTATCCAAATCCACTCGGTTTTGAATTTCTTTGGGAACATTAGGTCATTTGTTATCCCTTTTGCCTCAATGTGTTTATGTTCATCTTTGATGTTTCCATCTCTAAAAATATTCTTGTAAGCTTCATCAACTTCCATAGCTCTAATTTTTGCTAATTTTCAATGGATATACACTCAGACATCCTCGACTAGAAAAACCCTAGGTGGTATTCTTGAAAATGCTCTAGCGTCATCAGGTTGTGAAGCAACCTCTGGGAAGAATAGGCTCTTCACATGTAGTGTTCTTGATTAGGTTGACCTTTTTATCTTTGGCATTATTTCTCTTGGAAACACAAGATGTGGTTGACATTGTTTCTGGGAAATTAGGGCTTTTCCCGCAAATAAAATGTGAGCTCGGTGAGTCTTAGATACTCACTTGATTTGTTGTAGATTTTGTTGATATGTCTGAATGCCATGAATATGATTGTTAATCTCTTCTTCAATCTAGTCAATGTTCTTTTATGTATGCTCTTCTCTTCATTATTAATTTCTTTGTGAACGAATGAGCTCTCCATCACCTTTTTATAGATGATGCCCTAAGTGGTGCAATAAATTCTTTACCCACTTCTCGGTGTTCAAAGATAGAGTCGCTCAGGGAACATGCTAACTTCATTCTTGGTGAGAGTGTGATTCTCAGGGTAAGTGTCAATTCAATTGACCTTTCACATGTTTACCAACAGAGTTCAGTATTTAGCAAAGACTAATTGTCTTCTACATGATTACCAACAATTCTCGCTTTACATTAACTACTTAGGTTTTCTATGTATATCAATGATTCTTGGTATGTGTTGACCGATGTGATTGTATTCACAAATTCATAACAAGTAATACCACAGTGCATCTTTATTCATGCTAGTTTGGCATATTATCAATGTATAATGGAACTGATGTAAAATATAACTTGGTGTAGTGCAGTTCCACACTTTTTCTACTTAGGTGGGGGTGGTGATGTCATTGGATCCATTGGAAAAGGTGTCACCAATTATATTTCTTGGTCTAGCATCATCAATGTTTGTATCTTTTCTCCACATTTTGTTTCTCATTCTTCTGATATCTTCAATGGTATTTCCATAGGAAAAAGTGCTTATCTTTGTCACTCAGTCTCTTTAGTCCTTGCTTAGATGACCAACCCTATGACAATGTAAGCATGACATTCCAGGGTTAGTCTAGCTTCTAGACCTTCTTATCTATTTTATCATGCATTTTGCAGCTATGTGTCCATATCTAACACATGTGCAATTTTTCCATGTGTTGTAATCCCAAACATATGAGTTACCAACTCTTTTTGGTTGATAAGCATTTTCTTGTTCTTTTGGCTTCCATGCTTTCTTTTTCTTTTTCCTGCATTCAAGAGATGTGTGCCCATGCATTTTTAAAGTAGGAAAATATTTTTCCATGTAGGTTTCCTTCTTTGGTTGTTTCACCTTAGATCTACATTCATGTGCTATGTGTCCTTTCTTGTTACAGTTATAACAATTTCCTATGAATGTAGATGTGGATTTAGGAATACCTCTAGCTTTGCTCTTGCAAATATTTGATTTGTGGCCGGGTTTTCCAAAGTGATTGCATGACTCCTTCCTTGGTCTTGGATTTGTGTAGACATCTTTTTGATCAGCTTGGTATGATGATTCTTCATGCTCGGTATACCCTAGGTCAGTATTGTTATTGACTCTTCTTTGTCCATCCAGAAAACCATCCATTCTTTTTGTACTTTCTTCATCTCTCTCAATCATATCATTGTGTTGTTGTTGAATCCTTACTTCAAGCTTTATTTTTTCATTTTATTCTCTTATCTCACCAACAGCTTCCAATTTCCCATTTATTTCTATGTTTACTCGATTTGCCTCCTAAATCATAAGAATAATTTGATTGGTGATTTCATGATGATGTTTAGTAAGTCTTTGTATTTATGATTCTCTCTCTTGTAGCTTTTCAGTGATCTTCCTCCTGTCATCAATAGCTAGTGTTCTTTCTTGCTCAACTTGTCTAGCATTATTCATAACCTCAATCATACTTACCATTTGTGTCTCTTGACCAATTTGCGGTGATTTCACTTGTCCAGCCAAATGTTGATTGATTTAATTCAGACTTGTAATGCTTCCTTCATATGTGTCTCATGTATTGCTAAATGTAGATCCTGATGACTCAAACAAGTCAGGTATCTCTTCTTCATGATAGTGTGTTTCATTACAACAATATTTCATAACTTTTCTTTCATCCAGTAGCTCTCTCATCTTGATTCTATCTTATTTTTATTTCTCATAGAAGATATGTATTTGCAAATTTTGATTCTCAATATTCTGGTCTAGCTTATACATTTCCATTGTATGATCTTTTCTCTCAAGTGATTTAAAATTTTCCAAATAAGAGATCTATCTCTTATATCAATTTTTGGAATAATGGAATGGTGTGTACTAAGTGGGGAGGGTTGAATCAATACCCTTAAAAAAATTTATCTATTAACCCTTAATCCTTTAGTAATCAATTCCTTGCATTACTGACCATATGTGCTATTCTATCTTTGTGCATGTAATATCAAATCATAAACTTAATTTGCATTTTAACATTCATAGAAACATTAATGAAATGTAATGACACATGACACATGACACAAGATTTGGTAATTTAGAAAACCCCTGTTAGAAGGTAAAAACTATGGTGGGGATGAAACCCACAGAGCTTCACTATCTGCAGAATGGAACGTATTGGTTAAGGCTTGCAAGTTTGATCACTTTGGATGATCTTACCCTGTTAGGAGTAACATGTTTAGACTGGTTAAGGTCTACTCTATTAAGAGATTTAGCAACACTGTTTAGTGTGCATTGGGTTAAGAGATTTACAAAAAAGATTATTAAATCCACCTTCTTAAAGGATTTCTTCTATTTACTACACTTGTTAGAATGTAGTCAAAAATACTTATTGACCTGATAAAATGCAATCTTGGATTGCTGAGTATAGATCCTTTAAAGTTTACAATATGATGTATCATCTATAGTGATTGATTAATACCTATGTTCTACTTGATAGCCTTGAATCTTGTTCTTTATAACTGATTTCATCTTTTGTTGTCCTTATGCATAAAACTTTGTGTCTGATCTTTAGATGTTCTCTCCAGCTACAATCATCATCACATCATCTTGTTATGATTGATTACACATCTATTTATACAATGATTTTACCTAAATGAGTTTCACACTTTTCAAAAATAACTCTATGATCAAAGGTTTACAACTTGACCTTGATCTCCTAGTTTGCATGTTTTCAATCAGTTAGAACTGATTAAAACAATTACATATGCTTTACTTGTCCCTCAAGAAATGGCTTTAAAGATAAGCTTTAAAACTAAATATAAAACTTAAGTGTTTTATCTGACGTGTAACTCAGATCTACATTTCTCAGAATTAAAGTTGTCTCTCGGTAGATTGGTGCTTGGGTTTCTCTGTAGTCTTTCCTCGATGATGTCTCTATAGACAATTTGCTTCTCATTTTGTTCTATAGACTAACTGTCGAGTTCCTCTATGAACTTATCTGTCAGGTTCCTCTGTAGGTTGTGTTGTCAGTTCACATTGTAACCTGTCTGGCGGTGAAAACTAGTTTCGGTGACCTTTTTAAATTGTTATATCGGGTTGCGCTATAATCCTGTCTTTTGGTGATCATGTTACTAACAGTTCAAAAAATGTTTCCTTTGTATACTAATCAAAAAATATGATCATCAATATTTTCATGCTATGCCATATATTTTAGGTAATAGTTGTGTTTGGTCCTTAAACAACCTGCTGAATGTGTCAAAATTGAAATAACAAGATAAACACCCCCAAAGAATCTGTATTTTGATAATCACGGACATTTATGCTGCTCAAAACCACTCCGAAATTCATCAGATAGACCCTAGAGTTGGAAAAAATTTCACTTTCTTCAAGACAAAGTGGAAAAATTAGAAAAAATACCATCAGAGAGCCAGATTTGGTATATCTTAGGTTGCATTTAGGAAACAGAGTCACATTTGGGGAGAAATCTCACATTTCACATATCCTGGCTCGCTTCTGGTAAACAGAGTCGCATCTAGGAAGAACAAGCTCACATCCCATATATCTAGGCTCGCATCCAGTAAGTCACATATAGGATAGAGGGTACTTCCACATGTGTCAAACTCAGAAAATTTGTAGTTTTGGATACCCTTTTTTCTTTCCAGTCAGAATCTATTGTTCTTGCTGGTCCACCTAACATTTTTTCTTAATCTAATTGGAAGTCTATCTTGCATGTTATTTAGGGCTGTCGCAATTGATCCCAAATCATGTTGTCGCATCACTAAACAAATCTTCTTGGTTCCCATCTCACTATCACGACATTCTAAACCTCTGACATTGGAATCAATCACTTCAAACAGTCAAACTTACACTCACCACAGCTTGGACAAATGCATTTGGACAATTCAAAAAATCCTTATGGCAGAGTTGGAGCACTTTTGACAAAATTGAGACCTTGCTTTCATGGTTAACAAAAGAAGTAAACAATACCTTGCTGGAGATTCAGAAAGACCTCGAAGATTTCTTAAATTTCTACAAGGAGAGACATCTCCAATGAATCCCCTCTTTGATCAAGACTCACCTGAAATGGATGCACCTAATAACGAATGGAGTGTTTCCTTTGAGGAATATAACCAAGAACAAGATGAAAGATAAAGTCAAGAAGAGAGAAATCATGAACTTCCTTTGTTTGACTCAGAAAGTGATGAGGAAATATCAAAAGAAGAATACAATAAACTCAAACAAATTAGGAAGTTTCAAAGGACCTTGGATAAAATCATTGGGGAAGATAAAGAAAAATACTTCCTTCACTTAGCTTCTCTTTAAGTTAAACCTCCCAGAGACTATGATGTTGAAATATTTAAGGAGGAAGAGGTACAAACACCTATCTCCATACTCTCACAACAACTATTAATAATCCTAAAGGATAATATTTTGTCATTTGTATACAAAAGAAATAATTTTTGAAGCATCGGTAACATGATCACCAGAAGACAATTTTATAGTGCAACCTGACACAGTAGTTCATAGAGGTCACCAAAAATGTTAAAGGGCAAGTGAACACTGAAACTAGTTTTCACCGACAGACAGTTTACAGTGTAAACCAAGATCACATTTTACAGTGTAAACTGATAGACAAATTTAAAGAGTAAACTGACAACATAGTTCACAAAGGAACCCGAGAGCATAGACTACAGAGCAACCCGAGCACCAGTCTACCGAGAGAGTTTTATTTCTAAGAAATGTGGATCAGAGTTACACGTCAGATAAAACACTTGAGTTTTATATTTATCTTTATGCTAAGCTTTAAAACCATTTCTTAAGGGGCAAGTAAAGCATATGTAAATGTTTTAATCAGTATAACCGATTGAAAACATGCAAACTAGGAGATCAAGGTCAAGTTGTAAATGTTTGATCATAGAGTTTTCATTGTAAAGCGCAAAACCTATTTAGGTTAATTCATTATATAAATAGATTTAATAATCAATCATAACTTGATGATTGTAGCTGCAAAAAAAATCTATGGATCAGACAGAGAGTTTCATTCAAAAGGACAACAAAATATGAAATCAATTATGGAGAACAAGATTCCAGGCTACCAAGAAGAACAAAGGTATTAATCAATCACTATAGGTGATACATATACATTGTGTATTAAAGGATCTATATTCAGGATTGCATACTATTAGTTCAACAAGTATGTTTGACTACTCTCTAAAAATTGTAGCAAATAGAATAAATCCTTTTAAGAAGGTGGACTTTAATAATCTTTGTGTAAATTTCTTAACCGAGTGCACACTTAATAGTGTAGCTAAATCTCTTAACCGAGTAAACCTAACCATTCTAAAATGTTACTCCTAACATGGTAAGATCATTAGAAGTGATCACACTTGTAGCCTTGACCGGCACCTTCCATTCTACAGATAGTGAAGCTTTGTGGGTTTCATCCCAACCACAGTTTTTACCTTCTAACATGGGTTTTTTGCATTACCAATTCTTATGTCATATGTACTTATATTTCATGAATGTTTCTATGAATGTTTACATGCAATTAAGTTTATGTTTTTATATTACATGCATAAGATAAGAAAAGCATCTATGGTTGGTAATGCAAGAATAGATCATTAAGGGTTAATTGATAAAAAGTTTTAAGGGTACTGATTCACCCCTCCCCTCTCAGTATACACCATTCCATTATTCCAACAATTGGTATCAAGGCTAGATCTCTTATTTGGAAAAGTTTAAATCACTTGAGAGAAAAGATCATACAATGGAAAGGTATAAGCTTGATAATAATACTGAGAGTCAGAAGTTACAGATAAGATCTTCTATGAGAAATAAAAAGAAGAAAGAATCAATATGAGAGAGCTACTAGATGAAATAAAATTTATGGCATCTTTCTGTAATGAAATAGACTTTCATGAAGAAGAGATACTTGATTTTTTTGAGTCATCAGAATCTACATCTAGCAATACATCAAACACATCTAAAGGAAGCATTACAAGTCTGAATAAAATCAATCAACATCTAATAGAACAAGTAAAGGTACTAAAAATCGGTCAAGAGACATAGATGGTAGGGATAATTGATGTTATGAATAATATTAGAAAAGCTAAACAAGAAATAACATTAGCTATTGATGATAGGAGGAAGATCACTAAGAAGCTACAAGAAAGAGAGATTGAAATACAAAGACTTACTGAACATCATCATGAGATCACTAATCAAATAGTTCTTATGAGTCATGAGGAAAATCAAGTGAACATAGAAATCAATGAGAAATTGGAAGATATTGGTGAGCTAAGAGAAGAAAATGAGAGACTAAAGCATGAAGCAAGAATTTAGCAACATCACAATGATATGATCAAGAAAGCTGAAGAAAGTATAAAAAGATTGGATGATTTCCTGAAGGGGCAAAGAAGACTCAACAACAATACTGGTCTAGGGTATACCAAGCATGGAGAATCATCTAACCAAGCTGATCAAAAATATGTCTACACAAATCCAAGAGAAAAGAAGTTGTCATGCAATCACTATGGAAAACTAGGCCACACTTCAAATGTTTGCCGGAGCAAAGCTAAAGGTATTCCTAAAACCACATCTACATTCATAGGTAAATGTTATAACTGTAACAAGCATGGAAAAAAAGAACATGAATGCAGATCTAAAGTGAAACAACCAAAGAATAAATCCTACATGGAAAAATATTTTTCTACTTGCAAAATGCATGGGCACACATCTCTTGAATGCAGGAAAAAGAAAAATCAAGCATGGAATACAAAACAAAAAGAAAATTCTTATCAACCAAGAAGGGTCGATAACTCATATATTTGGGATTACAACACATGGACAAATTGCACAACATGTGGTAGATATGGACACATAGCTGCAAACTGCATGAGGAAATGGATAAGAAGGTCTAGGAATTAGAATAACTCCAGAATGATATGCTTACACTGTCATAAGGTCAGTCATCTAAGAAAGGACTATAGAGACCAAGTGATAGAGTCAAGCAATTTTTCTAATGGGAACACTATTGAAGATATTAGGAGAATGAGAAATAAAATGTGGTGGAAAGCTACAAGCAAAGATGTTTCCAGACCGAGCACCATGGTTGGTGACACCTCATCCAATCGAACTGGTGATATCACCACTCCCACCTAAGTAGAACAAGTAAGTATGGAACTACACTATACAAAGCTATATTTTACATCAGTTCCAAAATACATTGATAATATGCCAAATTAGCATGAATGAAGATACACTATGGTATTACTTGTTATGAACTTTTGAATCCAATCTCATCGGTCAATACACACTAAGAATCATCAATGTACACATAAAAGCCAAGTTGTTAATGTAAACCGAGCATCATTGATAATCATGTAAAAATACAATGAATTCTTTGCTACATATCGAGCGTCGTCAATAAAAATGTGAAAGGTCAATTGAGTTGACACTTACCCCAAGCATCACATTCTCACCAAGGATTAATTTGGTATTTTCCCCGAGCAACTTCATCTTCGACCATCAAGAAGTAGGTAAAGTATTTATTGCACCACTTATGGCATCACCTATAAAGGGAAACAGAAAGCTCATTCATTCACCAAGAATTTAAGAGAGAAGATCATAGCGAAGTAGAGTGACCAAAAGTGACCAAATTGCAGAGAGATTCACAAGCACATTCATGGCTACTCCGAAAGATTCACAGCAGCTATAGAAGATCAAGTGAGTAACTAAGACTCATCAAGAAAATAGATCACTTAGGGAGAAATCCTTAAATTTCAAGAAATATGGCAACCACCTCACGAGTTTCCAAAATCAAGAATGTGAAGGATAAGAAGGTTAATCTAATCAAGAATACAACCTTTGAAGAGCACAAATACAAATTTTGTCCTGAGGTTACTTTACAACTCGACAACGCTGGAACATTCTCAAGAATACCTCCTAGGGTTTTGCTAGTCGAGGATGTCTGAGCCTATATCCACTACAAAGTTCTAGAAATCGAACATCTTGAAGTTGAAGAAGCTTACACAAAGCTTTACACATATAGAAACATTAAGGATGAACACAAGAACATAGAGGTAAAAGGTTTAAAAAATTCCCTAATGTTCCCAAAAGAGTTTAAAGCTGAGTGGATTTGGATAGTACTCAACCAAGTACATGACAGGAAAATGTGGTTGGATGAACTGAGACCAATCACCAAGGATGTAATACACATAGTAACTGGTTATCTAGTAACCAACAAGGCCAAAGCCCTAAAACATCCTTCTCTCCCCGAGATTGAGAAGATGACAGGTGCAGTATGGGATGATAGAGGTTTAAAGGTTAATTCAATCCTCGATCTAGTACTGAAATTTGGTACATGTGTACTAGGATACAAGGTATTCCAAGCTAGCAGACTGAAAAGCATAGCATGTAGAGCAGTTTCCATTTCCCATAAGTTTTTGAAGGTATTACAATTGGACTTATTTGATCTTCTACTAAAGAAACTAGAGGAGAACATGAGGACAAATAGGTCAGCAAGGTCTAATTCATGTAAGTTAGGATCAGTCCTCATGTGTATATTTTTCTATTTCCAGAACTTATTCCCATTATCAGTAATGTCAATTGGGACACTACCCAACTAGTAACAATACCAATTAGTGAATATATTAAGTCACTAGGGGACAATTTTACATCAGTCATGGATGCAAACTTCACTACTTTTAAGGACATAATGCATAAAAGAATGAGAACACCTCAACAACTGGTGGAACAGTATAAAGATGATATATGTTTCATAGTGGATACTGACACCACCTTAATAAAACTAGTTATACCAAGGACAGCATGGTTACCACCTCTAGATTATGAGATCAACATTTGATCAGGCAATAAATGCTATTAAAGCATTATTGAATGAGGTAGTAGAAAAATCATTACCAAGATTTGGCACTTATGAAGAAGCTAAGTCCAAAATCAAAACATGCTTAGTAGTAAAGAAGATTGACAAAAAGAAGACTAAAATGGTAAAGAAACTTGAGAAGAAATTGTAAGTTAATGAAGAAGGAACAGAAAAAAAAAGATGATACCAAGGAATAGTCACCCATCGGTGGAGGTGAAAAAGTGAGTGACTCTGATTCAACTGAATCTGATGCACCACCAGCAAAGAAACCAAGGACTACTATTGCATCAAGGACTAGGAGTCATACTACAAAAGATGCAAACTCACCACCAGTTAAAAAAGGAACAGTGAGGACTTATAAGAGAAATCCTCAAACTGGGAAACAGACACCAAGGCAAAGAAGAAAATACATCCAAGGTAAAGAGGAAAAGGATGACACTACACAGGATGAGAGTGAACAAGCACTCCAACCAAAAAATACAAAGTTCCTAAGACAATTGATGAGATTTATTCATCAATCATCAAGAGAGGTAGCATATCAAATTCTAAGATAAGGAAATGGCTAACCTTATCTCCTGAGGATCAAAAAAAGATAGAAGAAGCCATCATTCTAGAAATGATAGAATTCAAATATGTACCTATACAATTTAATAAGATGATGCCACAAAAGCTTAATGATAGAATATCAGAAAGATGTATATATGCACTAAATACTAAAAAATATATAAGGGAAAGATGCCTTGTTACAATTATGCCACCTAAGTCAAAAGCTGAGGAGATTGATGAAATGATGAAGAAGCATGCAAGAAATTTTTTAGCTAAAATGATAGCATACAAGGTACTTGAGGGAAGATTAATAGAGCTTGATAAAGAAATCGATAAAACTTGGAATGAAATATTCAATACACCTAAGGAGGATACAAGCCCCGAGAAGGTATTAGCTCTTATCGAGATGCCTCACAATGAAGAGAAAGAGGCCACACCAAGCCCAAAACACATCTTCATAAATGATACTAAGGATGTCAATCCAGTTGATCTGAAAACACAGGAAAGCAAGGCCATGGATGACATACCATAGATCTTACAATCCTTAGGGGATACTATAGATGACAAAATCAAAGATATAACTATAATAGATATCACTGGAGGTGATCCTGTAGATGAAGTAAAGAATGATGAATATGTAAATGTGACCACCGATCAAGGAGAAGAAAAGGAAAAGGAAACACGAGATGCTACACAGGTTAATATACCAGGACAAATTCCTTTATTGATACAAGACATTAATATCATCTCAAAAGAAAAGGAGAACACACCTGACCATGATGCAAGCATACCTGAGGATAAGGGTGATGGGGAGCATAAAAGCACACATGATGAAAAAAAAGATACTAGTGGAGAAGAAAAACAAAGTGATGCCAAGGATACCGAGGAAGAGAAATCTATAGAAAAAGATAAGGTTGATGTAGAGACATCAACAACCAATTGATAGGTGAATACCCAATAGCAGGATAAAGGCACAACACCTCCAAAGCCTTCACCAAGTACATCAGACAAAGCAAAGGAAATTTCTATGGTAATGCATACAATTGCTTCCACTACTCTTGAAAAGAATAAAAATAAGAGCAAAGCTCCAGTAACATTAGATGAAATCATTGATATACCAAACTTTGATCCTAGAACATTGGATCTAGAGTCACTTACAAAGTATGGTGAACTTTGTTAAAGAAAGGCAATATAGGACAAGCTCAAAAAGGAGCACAAGAACTCACAATTCTGAAAGAACACAAAGGAAATACTATTGCAGATTGTACCTAATAAATGTATTGATCAAAGTGTGCCTATACTTGATCAATTAGAAATTCTTACCAATGCCATCACATCATAGAATGTAGATGAAAACAAGGTAATTGAAGAACGTGCTGAGCAAAAGTGTCAATATAAGCTTACAGAGAAAATTAGCTAGGAAGTGGTAGAAAAAAAGGTAAAACTTTCTGAATTAGTTACTACTATAGAATCGATAATATCAGAAGTAGTAAACTTAATTCAAAATTTGTGCACATTAGAAACTTTCACTACCAAGCATAGTGACAAGTTGGCCAAAATTGATGAAGAGCTTAAGGAAAGTGCACGAGGTCTCACAACTGATGAAAATGAATTCAAGTTGCATTATGAAAAAATTATAGAAGAAAAAAGGTTGAGACTTGAACTACAAAAGACAGAAAGTAGAATCTGAGATGAGGTAACCGAGATACAAGCTATGTTGCTCCTAAATCTCACACTGTTGTTACAACATATGACTTTAGCAAGAACATTAATTTCCACCCTGGAGATGTCTGTTATAGAGAGCATATATGATATGCATGCCAGACTCACCTTGGAAATCATGACCCTTGAGCACCTCAAAGAGAAATGGGAGAAGCAAATGGAAGACATTCAAAAATCCCATTCCCACATTTTTGACAAGTTGTAAGTATTACACCTTTGTCATTATTTTCAAAAAAAAGGGGGAAATGATATGATAAAGGAGGAAATGATAAGGTAAAAGAGAAATGAAAAAAGGGGAAATATATGTATAAAAGAAAATATATCAAAGGAAGAAACATGTACATACAATACACCGAGGCAAGCACATAAGGGGGGTCATATTGACAAGGTAAACATTTTGGTGTATATACTTAACATTTTAGTTTTGCACATGTCACTTTTTGATACTAATGCCAAATGGGGAGATTGATAATCCTAAAGGATAATATTTTGTCATTAGTATATAGAGGAAATAGTTTTTGAACCATTGGTAACATGATCACCAGAAGACAGGTTTATAGTGCAACCTGATACAGTAGTTCACAAAGGTCACCAAAAATGTTAAAGTGCAAGTGAACATTGAAACCAGTTTTCACCGACGGACAGTTTACAGTGTAAACCGAGATCACAGTTTATAGTATAAACCAACAGAAAGATTCAAAGAGTAAACTGACAACACAGTTCACAAAGGAACCTAAGAGCATAGACTACATAGAAACTTGAGTACCAGTCTACCAAGAGACAATTTTATTTCTGAGAAATGTGGATCGGAGTTACACGTCAGGTAAAACACTTGAGTTTTATATTTAGCTTTATGCTTAGCATTAAAACCATTTCTTGAGGGACAAGTAAAGCATATGTAAATTTTTTAATTAGTCTAACTAATTGAAAACATGAAAACTAGGAGATCAAGGTCAAGTTGTAAACCTTTGATCATAGAGTTTTCATTGTAAAGCGTGAAACCTATTTAGGTCAATTTGTTGTATAAATAGATGTAGTAATCAATCAGAACTTTATGATTATATCCACAGTAGACATCTATGGATCAGATAGAGAGTTTCATGCAGAAGGATAGTAAAAGATGAAATTAGTTATGGAGAACAAGATGTTGGAAAGATTGCTACAATGTAGACAATTGTTATTTTGTCATTGATGTCAAACCTTAACTTGTGAGACTATTGTTGTATGTTTGAGTACCTTATCCATTGATTGATGAAGATTTGAAAAGAATGGGATAACAAGAAGACCAAGGACATGGTTGAGTTATGATTATACACTAGGGTAATTGATCATTTGGAACTATGGAAAAGTGATACATTGTTTATCTATCACTGACAGTTCATTGCAAGGTCAATGTCGAGCAAAGCAAAGTCGATGCCGAGCAAAGCGAAAGGTGATGCTGAGAAAAGAAAAGATGATGTCGAGCACCAGTGAAATGCTGAGGGAGATAGTGAAATGCCAAGAGAGACAGAGAAAGCTGAGCATCAGTATTTTTTTTATTGATGAGATTTGAGATCTATGGCTGACATAGTTGATTCTAATGGGATATACATTGTTAATTAAGATTGGTCCACATTCATTTAATGCATGTAAAACCGTTATTAGCACATGGATTCAATGTTTAATTAATGACTATATTGGAGAAGTAAATTAAATGTAATGATGGAAGGATTCGTTGGATCTGACCTAACCTAAGATCTATGATCTTGATTAAGTGAAAAAAAGATTTATCTGACCTAGATGAAGAGGTATAATATAACCTACTGTGGTTATTGTCATTGTATCCAAGTGTAAGGAGAAGTTGTATGCAAGAGTATTACATGGTTAATTGACTGATTGGCAAGACCTAGCAAAGAAGGCTAAGTAGAGAAGCAAAGAGAGATTGCTTGATGGATTTCCAAGAAGATCTAAAGTTTGAGATGAAAATGGAGGCCATTCAGTGAATTAGCATTAGAGCTGAAACTAGATTTGGATTTGTAAAGTAAGTTGTATGTATCAGATCACACTTGCTAATTACTTTCTAACCATTGTATCAGTTCAAATCCTTTAACTAGGTTGACCTAATAGTCATTTTATAAATCCTTTGAGCAAGGTGACATTTAGATTGGAATGTTCTAAGTCCTCTAACAAGGCCACTCCTGACAGGGTGATTAAATCCTTTAACTAGGTCACATTTGACAGTGTGTTTTGTAACCTTTAACAGGGTTGGCTCCTTACAGGGCATCACTTTAGAAGAGTAAAATTTTGGTAGCATGTTATTGGTGGTTTTTCCCATATTGGGTTTCCATGTTAAATCATGGTGTCAAAATGTGTGAATGTTATTGTTGTGTTTTACTGTTAAGTTTCTACAAGCTTATTTCATTAAGTTCAGTAAACTGCAAACTTTTGTTGTTTATTGTTGTTGAGCAAATTTAAGTTGTTAAATTTGGTTTAAAGTTTTATATGGGAACATCTGGACCTGAGGATAACTGATTCACCCCCCCCCCCCCTAGTTNTTCCCCCCCCCCCCCCCTAGTTATTCTAAATTCATCCTAACAATTGGTATCAGAGCTAAGTTCTCTAGAAAAAGTTTGAAGGTACTTGGAGATAAAGATCAAGATGTATAAAAGGGATGGACCAAAGATCAAAAGGGAAAACTTTCCTGCATGGCAAAGTTTGATGAAGCTTCACTTGGATGGTATTGGTGATTCTACTAAATGACATATTGAAATAGAATATGTATCCCCTACTGGAGTTTTGAATGCTGCACAATTAAGAGAAAAGCATGAACATAACCAAGCAATGCTGGAACTTGCATCATCTCTAAACTATCATGAATTTGAGGACATCAAGGATTGTACAAGTGCAAATCAGATGTGGGATGCCCTTGCAACCATTTATGGAGGTGATACGAATGTACTAAGAGCCAAATCTAAAAGCTTGAGAGGTAAGTTTGATGATTTAAAAATGCAAGAAGGAGAAAATATAGTGCAATATTATGATAGGATAAAGGAAGTTGTAAATTCTATTAGAGGAGATAAGGGAGTCATTGATGAAGACACTATCATGAGCAAGGTACTAAGAACACTTCTTCCTATTTATGCTATTAGAAAATCTGCAATTCAAGAACTGAGATGTACTCCTAATAACAATTTAACTCTGGAAAGTATGGTAAGCAGACTTACTACATTTGAGATGTCAAATTTTAACTATACTCCACAAGCTGTTGAATCTGCATTCAAGTCACAAATGGTCATCAACAAATCAAGGAAAGGAAAGAAATGTGTGGACAGTGACAGTGACACCTTAGATGATGATCTAGAAGAGCTTGAGGCACTTATAGAAAGAAGATTAGCTATAGGAAAAGGAAAATTCAAAGGTAAACTTCCTATTATTTGTTTTTCTTGTAACAAAGTTGGTCATATTGCTGCTAGATGTCTTGACAAGAATGAAAAAGATGAAAGAAGAGATAGCAAGTACAAAGATAGAAAGGATGACCGAGACTATAGAAAGTACAAGGATTATAAAGACAAAGGTAAGAAATCTTGTTATATAGATGAAGAAGCTTCTGATAATGAATCTGAAAAATCTGATGAAAATGATATAGAAGTAGTATATGTTGCAATGAAAGATGATTTTGATGATGAGGAGAAAACTGCACTAATTTCTTATATGAGTAAAGGTGATCGTTAGATTATTGACAGTGGTTGTTCACATCACATGACTGGTGATAAGGACAAATTTGAAATCTTAGATTAATGTAAAGGTGGATATGTTAAGTTTGGTAATGATAAACCTTGTAGAGTCAAAGGGAAAGGATCAATTCAATTGACTAACAAGATTAGATCTGATGATGTATACTGGGTTGATGATCTTAAGTATAACTTGTTGAGTGTTTCACAGCTGAACACTTCTGGTTACAGAGTTGAATTCCATCGTAGGAAAGAAAATATATATGATGCAAATAGAGAATTAGTTGGAGGTAGTGAGAAAAAAAAAGGTAATGTGTTCTATCTAGATTTAGCTAAAGAGACATGCTTGTTTGCACAATATAATGATGCTTGGTTATGGCATAAGAGGCTATGTCATGTTAACTTTGATAACTTGGTAAGCATAAGTAAATTGAAAAAGGTTAGAGGGCTTCCTAAGTTAAAGAAACCTGAGAATGCAATATGTAAGCAATGTTAGTTGGGAAAAATGACTAAATCTAGTTTTAAAAGAAAAACTCATACTTCCGAGAATATTTTGGAATTGGTTCATACTGACCTTTGTGGACCTATCGGTGAGAAAAGTTACTATGGAGAAAATTATTTTATTCTATTTGTAGATGACTATTCTAGGATGATGACTGTTATGTTTCTCAAAGAAAAATATGATGCATTTCAGTTATTTAAGTGGTACTTGGAAAAAGTTGAAAAGGAAACAGGTAAGAGTCTGAAATGTTTGAGATCTGAAAGAGGAGCTGAGTTTATTTCTAATGAGTTTAACAAGTTCTGCAATGACCGAGGGATAAAAAGATAGATGTCAGCACCTAGGACACCACCACCGAATGGTATAGCTGAAAGAAGAAATTGATCTATCATGGATTGTGCTAGAACATTAATGATGGAGAAAAATGTTGCACATAAATATTGGAGAGAAGTTGTGAGTATAGTTGTTTATACCCTTAACAGAGTACAAGTCAAGAAAGGTACAAATACTACACCTTATGAGCTATGGTATGGACATGCACCTACTATAAGTTATTTTAAAGTCTTTGGGAGTAAATTTTTTATACTGAAGGATAACAGAAATGGTAAACTTGATGCTAAAGGAGAAGAAGGCATATTTCTTGGATATTCTACTAAGAGTAAGGCATACAAATGTTTGAATTCTAACACTAACAAAATTGTGGAAAGTGCAAATGTTAGAATTGATGAATATGTAGAAAGAAATGAAGCTAAAAGCATGATTGAGTCTGAAAGTTATAGATCATTCACATATCCTGAAGAGGAGGATTCTAACGAAACTAAAAATCAAGTTGTCGAGCAATAGTCTGCACCTGCTGAGACACAGAACGAAATTGTTGGAAAATAGGAGACGACTGCTGAGCTATCTGATGGAGATGCCGAGTCACAATTTCACCCTAAACTAAACTTGAATGATCAAATTGAAGCTGAGAAAGAGCCTACTTTGGAAAAATATGTAAGAAGGCACCATAAACCTGATCAAATCATAGGAGCAAAGGATTCTACAGTTATGACAAGAGGCAAATTAAGAGAAGACACAAGTTTTCTATTTAATTTTGAGCCTAAGACAGTAAAAGATGCTTTGGACAATGAATACTAGATTCAAGCCATGAATGAAGAGATAGAGCAGATTGAAAAGAACAAGACATGGACACTAGTACTGAGACTTGACAACAAAAATGTAATAGATACAAAGTGGGTATTCAGAAACAAGCTAAATGAACATGGAGAGGTAACAAGGAGTAAAGAAAGATTGGTATGCAAAGGTTATGCACAAGAGTAAGGAATTGACTATGGAGAGACATTCGCCCCAATTGCAAGATTTGAGGGTGTGAGAACTCTACTTGCATATGCAGCCTACAAAGGATTTAAAGTCTATCAAATGGATGTGAAGTCAGTATTTCTAAATGGGGTATTAGAAGAGGAAGTATATATTGAATAGGCTGATGGATTTGTTGACCCAAGTAAGAGGAACATGGTTTGTAGACTGCACAAGGAATTATATGGACTAAAACAAGCACCTAGAGCATGGTATGAAAGATTGCACAATTATCTAATGAAGATTGGATTTGTAAGAACAAATGACAATGACAATTTGTATTTTAAAATAGAGCAAGGTAAAGGAATTTTATTGGCTGAAATTTTTTTGGATGATATCATATTCAGTGGACAAGATATGATATGTAAAGCATTTTCAAAAGAAATGCAAACTGAATTTCAAATGTCTATGTTTGGTGAGATAAAATTCTTTGTTGGACTATAAATACATCAAATGAAGAATGGTATCTATATCACTCAATCAAAATATATCAAGGAGATACTAAAAACTTTTGGTATGGAAGACTTAAAACTAGTGAGTACACCCATGGCTACTGGATAGAAGTGGACAAAGAATGATAATACCAAAGAGGTAAATCAAATGCTGTATAGATCAATGACTGGTAAGTTGCAATATGTTGTGCACAGTAGACCTGATATTGCATTAGCAGTTGGAATTTTTGCTAGATTTTCTACTAATCCAAAAGGGACACATATAATGGTAGTAAAAAGAATTTTGAGATATTTGAAAGGTACAGAAGACTATGGCCTATATTACAAAAGGAATGAAAAGTTTGAACTCAGAGTCTATATTGATTATGACTGGGCTGGTAATGTTGATGATAGAAAAAGCACCACTAGAGGAGCATTTATTTTGGGGAAAAGATTAGTTTCCTGGACAAGAAAGAAACAGAATTGCACCTCACAATCTATAGCTGAAGCTGAGTATGTGGCAGCTGCAGTTAATTTTTCAAACATTGTGTGGTTGAAGATACTACTGAAAGGTATGAGGGAGGAGATCACATAACTAGTTGTCATATATTGTGATAACATGAGTGCCATTAATATTTTTAAAAATCCTGTAATGCACTCTAAGACAAAATATATAGCTATCAAGTATCATTACTTGAGGGAGCTAGTTCAGAAGAAGGAAGTGAGACTGGAATATGTGAACACAAAGGAACATTTGGCAAACATATTTACAAAAGCATTACCCAAGGATGCTCATGAGTATCTAAGAGGTAAATTGGGGTTAATTCCCCTAGCAGAGGCTAACTAGTGCTGAATGGTACTGTTGCATCAAATGTTTTAATCAGAACACTTGACACATTGATGCACAGTAAGTCACATTTTTAGGATGCTCCCTAAAAACTGTGAAGTAGAAAACAAGAATAGAAAAGTAGATCAGTCATACACAAAGATGACAGGAATAGCATGATAAAAAGATTAGAATAGAATAATCGGCATGATGTAGATGTCAACATCTTTGGCATTTTTGTCAAAGAGGGAGATTATTGATAAAACAACATATACAAGGGAGATATTACTAAAAGAGGGAGCTGAACAAGTAACAAAAAACATTTCAGTGTGATTATAGACATAGAGGGAGTCAGACTGAAGCTAAAGACATTAATGAAGATTTGTTCATATCAGGAATGCAGGCACTTTTTGGATTGTATGGTAACTTTGGTTGGAAATTATTGTTTTTTAGTTTAGTGTTTCCATCAATGCCAAAGAGGGAGATTATTGGAAATATTGCTACAATGTAGACAATTGTTATTGTGTCATTGATGTCAAACCTTAACTGGTGAGACTATTGTTGTATGTTTGAGTACCTTATCCATTGATTGATGAAGATTTGAAAAGAATGGGATAACAAGAAGATGAAGGAAATGGTTAAGTTATGAGTATACACAAGGGTACTTGATCATTTGGCACTATGGCAAAGTGATACATTATTTATCTATCACTGATAGTTCACTGCAAGGTCAATGTCGAGAAAAGCAAAATCAATGCCGAGCAAAGTGAAAGGTGATGCTGAGCAAAGCAAAGATGATGCTAAGCACCAATGAAATGTCGAGGGAGACAGTGAAATTCCAAGGGAGACAAAGAAAGTTGAGCATCAATATTTTGTTTATTGATGAGATTTGAGATCTATGGCCGACATAGTTGATTCTATTAGGATATACATTGTTAATTAAGATTGGTCCACATTCATTTAATACATGAGAAACCATTATTAGTGCATGGATTCAATGTTTATATAATTACTGTATTGGAGAAGTAAATTAAATGTAATGATGGAAGGATCCATTGGATCTGACCTAACCTAAGATCTACTATCTTGATTAAGTGGAAAAGAGATTTATCTGACCTAGATGAAGAGGTATAATATAACCTACTATGGTTATTGTCATTATATCCAAGTGTAAGGAGAATTTGTATGAAATATTATTGCATGGTTAATTGACTGATCGGTAAGACCTAGCAATGAAGGCTGAGCAAAGAAGCAGAGAGAGATTGCTTGACAGATTTCCAAGCAGATTTGAAGTTTGAGTTGAAAATGAAGGCCATTCAGTGAATTAGCATTAGAGCTAAAACTGGATCTGGATTTGCAAAGTAAGTTGTATGTATCAGATCACACCTGCTGATTACTTTCTAACCATTGTATCAGTTCAAATCCTTTAACCAGGTTGACCTA
>MU228307.1:159313-170455 GCA_018584345.1 Thuja plicata
GTGAGGATAATTAATTCCCCCCCCCCCCCCCTCAGTTATTCTAAATTCATCCTAACACAAGATTCAAGGCTACCGAGCAGAACAAAGATATTAATCAATCGCTATAGGCGATACATATACATTATGTACTTAAAGGATTTGTATTTAGCAATTCAGGATTGCATACTATCAGGTCAACAAGTATTTTTGACTACTCTCTAACAATTGTAGAAAATAAAAGAAATCCTTTAAGAAGGTGGAATTAACAGTCTTTGTGTAAATCTCTTAACCGAGTGCACACTTAATAGTGTAGCTAAATCTCTTAACTGAGTAGACCTAACCAGTCTAAAATGTTACTCCTAACAGGGTAAGATCATCATAAGTGATCACACTTGTAGCCTTAACTGACACCTTCCAATCTGCGGATAGTGAAGCTTTTTGGTTTTCATCCCCACCATGGTTTTTACCTTCTAAAAAGGGCTTTCTGCGTTACCAATTCTTCTGTCATATGTAATTACATTTCATTAATGTTTCTATGAATGTTTACATGCAATTAAGTTTATGTTTTGATATTACATGCATAAGATAAGAAAAGCATATATGGTTGGTAATGCAAGAAAAATTATTAATGGTTAATGGATAAAATGTTTTAAGGGTATTGATTGACCCCTCCACTCATAGTACACACCATTCCATTATTCTAATAGCTATATCAAATGCAAATAGAACTCGGAGTGCTCAAGAAAGAGAAGACTAAACCAATGAAGAAATACTCCTTGGAGCACATATGTCCATTTCCTTTTGACAAAAGTATAAACATGGTTTTGTTCTCACCTAACATGGCATGACCCAAATATGAAAAATACATGGGAGAAACATATCCACATGACCATGTAAGAGAATTTTGTGCCCTAAGCATAGAATACATGCACAAACTGATGTACTTGATGAGACTATTTCCAGGAAGTCTAGGTGGAAATGCTATGGAATGGTTTTATAAACTAACACCAAGTGTACGAAAATTTGAGGACTTAATTCAAATATTTGTCCAACATTACTCCTACAACATACAAAACAATATTACCATGATGGATCTTTGCAATATAAAACAATGAATAGGTGAATACCTCACAAAATTTTTACAATGATGGAGGAGAATATTTCCAAGGTAGTCAAGACCAATGCCCGAATTTGAAAAGATGGAGATCTTTATAAACAACTTAGTACCTAAAATGAATTACGCCCTACAAATACAAGATTCTCCCATTTTTGACAGAATGATAAAGAATGCCATTCATGTTGAAGAATTTATGATTAAGAATGGAGAGATCACACTCTAAAGTGACAATAAATCCTCTAAAAACTATAACAACAAACCTAAATGGTGGAACAAGAACAAAAATATTGTTAATGATGGAGTGGTGGAAGCCTCAAATGCGAATGTTAAACTAGTTGTGTTTAATCTCACAAATAGCCTACAAGAAAATAAAGAAGCTAAGGTAACAACAAAAATACCAAGAGAAAACACTGATACCAACAAGAATAAGCCATGGACTTCTAGACCACAATGAAAATTTACTCCATTGGGAGAGCCTCTTGAGACAGTTTTGAAGACTCTCTTGGATAAAAAAAATCATCACTGTATCAGAGTCAAAACCATGGGAACTAGAAGTAAAACCAAGGTGGTGGAATATAATTCCTATTGTGAGTTCCATAAGAATAAAGAACACAAGACTAATGATTGTGTTAAACTCAAACATATTATACAAGATCTCATTGATGAACGCAAGATCAAAGTGGAAGGACATACATCTAATCATGATCACACAACATATAATAAACCATTTCCCAACTATCAAAAAGGAGAAGCCTCTTAAAGAAAAGGAAATGAATTCAATTACACATATTCCCATAATTATAATGTGATCAATTTGTTGGACATAAATAACGAATCAATCAATGTGATCACTATCAAAGGTGTCAAGGAAAATTTGGCACATTCAAATGTGGTAACACGAATCCAAGCACAAATCATGAATAAAGGGGTTAATTCCTCATCCAAACTGGAAACATCATCTTAACCACCTGTTGTCACAATTCCTAAACCAGTAACATCGAGACATAGTTTCAATACCATCTTCTAACTATAGACCAATTACAAAGAACCTCGGCTCAAATCTCTATATTTGAGTTATTAAAGATCTCTTCAATGCATAGAGAAGTTCTTGAACAAGCCCTACATTATAAAAATGTTCCAAAAGACATAGATTTGGACAAGTTCTAGGCAATGGTCAATCACATATCAGCTCCACATTTTCTTTCTTCTTTAGAAGAAGATGATAAATCTTTGGTAATAAACCCCTTGACATTGAAGTTCTGATCCTTAAACACCATGTAAAATGTGTATTGACAGATGGAGGTGTGGGGTTGAATATATGTACCCTAATTCTGGGCAAAGCATTGGGTCTTTCAGAACACACAATTGATTTACGAAGTAAGATAACCATCAAGGCTTATGATGAAGAGGAAAGATCATCCAAAGGACTAGTTGTTTTACCAATTGAATGCAATGTGATTTGTCAAGTTATTGATCTACCATTGGCCTATAACATATTACTAGGAAGACCTTGGATACATGAAATGCAAGCAGTACCATCTACTTACCACCAATGTATCAAATTCCCACACAATGGGTTGGAAACTTAACAATTCTTGCAGATTCAAGTTATACTTGCAACAACATCAAGGAAGATAGTATGGTTCCTTACAATAAGGAAGTTCCAAAAGATTTCCCAGCTGAAACCTCTAAAGACATGGTGATGAGAAGCTTTGGAAGGATATTAAAACTTGAAGAAACTAGCATGGGGGAATACAAACTAGAGACAACATCATCATTGGCTAACATTATTGTGTCTCCAACATTATATGGGAAACCATCCCCCTCTTTTATACCTTTTGCATCAAAAGGAAAAGACATTCATGAACCAACCGGCATGGTTAGAGCCTCTACTTCTCAAGAGGAATACAAAGAAGATAAAGCAATCTTGGCTTGGCTCTATAAAGAGGAAAATATAGAAAATGAAGTAAAACATGTTGAGATATCTCCCAAAAAATATGGAAAAGGTTATGACCTTCTTAAACAAATGGAATACAAAGGGAAGGGACCTTTAGGAGATAAAGGAAAGGGACTCATTAAGCCTATCCATGTGGAATTCAGAGACACAAAAGACAAAATAGGGTTGGGTTTCAATAACAAATCAGAATACCCCACCTCAAGAGATGGTCCCATATTTCATAAAGGAAGTGATGAAAAAGAGGAAGAAACATAACTTGTACCTTGGACAAATGAAAGATTGTTGCATATTGGTACTGACAACCTAGAATACCAAGGATAATGGTATGTACCTACTTTTGGAGAATGACTAGAGTATCATGTTCCTTTGTTGTCACAAACCAATGTCCAAGAAGTAGAGGAGGCGCAAATATAATAATTTCATGAAGAAATCCCTCAAGAAAAAGAAGAATACATAAACATAGAAGAGTAAACAAGTAGCTCAAACACTCTTGAGGAATTTTCTCCTATAAGACAACAAAAAGATACACATCCTAACTGGGGGAAATTGGTGATAGTTTCTTATGTCCTAGATCTACCACACTTTGATCCACAAATGGCTAATATGGTACATCAGATAACTATTTTTGAGTTTCTATATCAATATGATGACAATATCTTAGACTCACATGATTATGAATGGGATCATATGTCTGATGCTACCATTGATATTGAGGTATATGTAATCCATAAATTTTCACCTTTATTGGAAAGAGGAGAAATTTATAACACTACCAATAATACCAATGTTGTCACAAAATTGGATGAGATGGTAATGCCTAGAACAATTGATGAAGACACTGGCATCTTACTAGGACTAGAATAATTCCAAAGGATACAAGATATGAGTTCCAATATGATAAGGGAAGAAGGAGAAAGCTCAAATGATGAGTTGCTAGAGTTAGGTCTGCATAACACTAACAACGACCCTAATAATGTTTGACTCTTAATGATCTAAACACTAGAGAAGCTAACTTAACGGAACATGTCTTGTTAGTTAATATTCTTGACGTTGGTGTGATGTTTTCCTTAAAAACCTCTAAATCATTATCCTTGGTAAACCCTAAAATTATTGATTGGACAGACTCAGAACCTACTCCTATCATGAACTTTCCCAATGACTACACTTTGGCCTATTATCTGAATGTGTGTTAACCTTATCCATCTTCCACCAATGCAAGGAGCATGAATCTGAAAGAGGAGGATATCAAGTTTCTTTTTCATAAATTGAAAATAAAAAAGAAAAAAATAACTGATGGTGAAAACCACGTTGTGACAGTATAAGATTCTAAAAAGGTAAAAATAAAAGACGTATATGATGGTGAAAACCTCTCCACGGTTGGAAAAGATGAGATTCTTGATATCCTCGTTGAACACTTTCAAGAAAGATCTTTAGTACTGATAGAACCAATACAACCAGTTAATTTGGGAATAGTGGAAGTTCCTCAATTTGTTCATCTGGCCAATCATTATCAGAAGAAGAAAAGACACAGTTTACTGAGTTCCTTAAAGAGAAAAAGATCAACTTTGCATGGTCTTATACTGATATACCTAGACTAGATCTTGAGTTAATAATGCATCACTTATCTATAGCTCTTGGAATAAATCTTTTCAAATAGAAACTAAGGAAGATGCACCCACCTATGGCATTATTGGTAAAAGTGGAGCTAGAAAAACTCTTAAAGGTTGGATTCATAAGGGTCATCACTTATATAGGATGGATTTCTAATGTATTCCTTGTTTCTAAAGAAGATAATTCTATCAAAATTTTCATAGACTTTAGGGACCTAAACAAAGCTTTCCCTAAAGATGACTTTCCACTACCGAATATTGATATGATTATAGACCTCATAGCATTATATGAGATTTATTCACTCATGGATGGATTTTTAGGCTATAACCAAATAAAGATTTCTCTTGGAGACTAGGAAAAGATAGAATTTACATGCGCATGGGGAAAATTTTGCTGGAACATAATGTCATTTGGGCTAAAGAATAGTAGAGCTATGACAACAATCTTCCACGACATGATACATAAGAACATGGAGGACTATGTCGAAAATACCTTAGCCAATTCAAAGATAAGAATGACTCACGTTCAATACTTGAGGAAGATACTATATGTGTTGAAATCCTACCTATTGGGATCACGCTCAGACATACAAATGTTAGAGATAACAATCATTTAACTACACTAAACATGTCTAAGAAGCATACTACAAAAACAACAAGTGATTTCATCACAACCTCCGGTGAACTAAACAAGGGCACCCAAGGCCTTGTTGATTTCCTCTTAGAGAATTGTGGGTGTGCTCTCCCAACACAATATCAAAATCTCACTAGATTAAAGATGCATGTAATGGATTGAGGCTATAATGAAACTAATGGATGTGATGAAGAGCTCAAGAACAAGTATGAGGAACTTGTCTCAAGCCTTCACCAATGAAGATGAAAATACAAGAACTAAACTAAGATGAGGATGCAAGAAAAAAGAAACTAAGATTCATTCCATGATTACCTAAGATGTGATTTCTAAATGAACTAAAAACATGAACATGAAAATGAGCTCTGAAATTCAAAATCTAAACTAGCATGATAACAATGCATAAACGAGAGATGATTTTCTCTTGGCAATGGCCTCTATTTATAGATTTTTTGAAGGAGAGTGAGGGTTTGGATGAGGTGGAGCTCATGTGGCATCCACATAGGTGCCACATGAGGGACACATAAGCCATGCAAGAGGCCCACTTTTCTCATACATGTGTGAGAAACTTTTGATGTGATGGGTTAAGGTGTACTTAAAGTACACTTGTGAAGGATCTTGTAAGAGGTGTAAGAGTTTTTGTCCAATATTACACTTTTAGAAAGTGTAAGAAAGTGTCATCAAGGTTGTAAGAAACCTTGTTGGCACCATATTAGGATTATTTGGAAAAGTCAATTTTGGAAATTTTCTCACACATGTGTGAGCAAATAATTAGGACTAATATGTGTAGGAAACAAGAAATTAGCCTAATAAACCTTAGTTAATTAGTAAGTAGGTCTATTTGGTGAGAGTGATGTGAGGTAGGATAGGATCTAGGTTCAAATTAGTTTAATCCAAATTAGATCTAGATTAATTGTGGTTTAGTAGAATTAAGTCATGTGGAGGAATAAATAAATTATAAATTTATTTAAAAGGAATAAATGAGGGAAACGTATATAAATAAGATTTAATACATTAAAAGGGGGAATAATATTTAAATTAAGATTTAAATGTTATGAAGGTGAATATTATTTAATTAAATAGATAGAAGAATATAAAAAAGATAATTAATTAAAATTAACTATAATGTTATGAGAATATTAATTAAATTAATATAAGGATGATTTTGGACGTCTAAATTTTGCCCTCTTTGATGCAGCGTCAAAAGTAGTGTCATGTCAAAGAAAAGAAAATAAGATGCCCTAGAGAGAAAATTAATTATGGTGGGAGATGAGATGATGCCCCCTCGAGGAAATAATAGAAAAAATATTTTTTGTGGAATTTTCTCAAAAAAAGGCAGAAGAGAGGAAGAAGAGAGAAAGGGGGGAAATTAGGTGGTGTCGCGAGACACGTCCTTGGGGGGGGTAGACCTAGGATAGATCGGGGACATGATGCCCAAATCGGGATGGGGGGATAAATAGAAACCTTGCCAAGAGAAAAATGCAAAGTGCAATATGACCTAGCTAAAATGCAATCCTAACTACATGATGACAGTGGGATTTATACCATGTTAATGTTGGAGAGCACACCCTAGTTTGATTTTGCAAAAGGAGTTATGCACCATGTGCTAGAAAATACAAGTGACATGGTTCCTTTGTGTGGACTAGACTCTCAGACAAATAGGTTGCTAGGAAGAAGAATGCAAGATATCAGGTATGATGAGACCTATGAAATGTTGCTCATGAGGAGGCACAATACATCCAAATCTTTTTAGGGATTTGAGATGCATGAATCCTGCCCCCAGTGAGGCATATATAGTCATAAGTAAATATCAAACATAAATGCACTAAAAATCTATGACAAGAAGATCATACAACAAATGACACATATTCCAATATGTACTCATCATAACAAACCAAGATATAGAAGATCAAGGATGTCACGAGAAGAACACATTGAAACACAAGATAAAATCAACAAAAAGGTATCCTAACCAAGTGGTCATTTAGTCCAAAAGTTCTTTCCATGAATAGTTTTGATGTGAGAATTGATAGAATAGCCGACACTGGAAGGATGCATCCTGATGGGCAAAAGATTGATTGATTGAAACGGGAATTCGCTGGCAATGACTTGTGAATAGAATGAAACTAGGAAATTTAATCTGTCTGCTGATTTGTTGGAAATGTTTGCAGTCACTATGTCCAGAATAAAACTCAGTGTTGATGGGGTAAGCTCAGTCATGCAGGAATGCGATTTTATAAGAAGAGGAATTAGATGGAATGGGACTGTAAGATAAGAGGAATTAGATAGAAGAGGAAGGTATTAGATTAGAAGAGGAATGAATGAGACAGAATTGAATTGGAAGAAGATAAATGAATTGGAATATAAGATAAATAGAATGGAAGAGGAATGGATTAGATTACAAGATTGAATGGGAGAGGAATGGATTGGATTAGAAAATAGATAGAATGGAAGATGAATGGATTGGATTAGAAGATAGATAGAATGGAAGAGAAATGGATTAGATTAGAAGATAGAATAGGAGAGGAATGGATTGGATGAGAAAATAGATAGAATGAAAGAGGAATGGATAAGATGATTGGAAGTTGGAAGGAATAATAAATAGATGGGAGGAGAGGAGGATAAGAGGAATTGGAGAATATGAGAGGATTGGAAGATAAGATAGATAGAAATGGAAGAGAAATGGATTGTATTAGAAGATAGATAGAATGAAAGAGGAATGGATAAGATGATTGGAAGATATATATAATGGATAAGGAAGATAAGATATTAATGGATGAATATGAATTTGATAGAATGGAATTCAGACCAATGACAAGGGAGAACCAAGGAATAGTGGAGATGGAGAGATGGATTGGATAGATAAATGAAGGGAATGGATGGATATGTAATATTTAATGGATGAATAGGGAATGTGGGATTGAAGGATGGAGATTCAAGAACTAGGTGGTAAAGGAGTGAAATGCCCCACACTAGCTGTAGGAAAATGAAGGATGGGAAGATCAGGGAAAAAGGATGCACGAAAGAGAAGGATGGTGTGTAAGGGATGTGAGTGGAAGACTAAAGAATGGGGAATGAGTAGATTAGGATCCAAGGAATATGTTTCAAAGGATTCCCCCATACTAGAGGTGGGAAGATGAAGGGTGGAGATATGGTGGATAAAGGATAAATGAGATGGATAGATAGTTGTGAAAAGGATATGCATGGAGGGGAGGAAGGCATGTATTGTCCAAAGCATGTATGGATGTATGAGTGCCTCTAGTTTTGTAAGGAAGAGAAAAGGTATGCAAAATGGAATGGATTTGGAGAAGAGATATGAGATGGAGGGTATGAATAGGATAGGGGATATGATATGAAAAATATGGATAGGATAAAATAATGGATAATGTATGGAGAAAATGCACAAGGTAATAAAGATCAAAAGACATGGGAAAGAAGGATGGAATTATATAGGATTATGGAAGGGGGTGGAGGAAATGTATAAGACAAGTACTATGAAATGAAGGACATGGATAGGATTTCAAGATCAAACATGGATAGAGAATGATGGACATAGATAGGATGATGGATAGTGAATATGAAACATGGAGTATATGAGTGGAGGGAAAATATAGGATAGTCAAGATCAAAGAGAGGAAATGGATGATGGACTTAGATAGGATAGTGGATGGTGGATAGCGAAGGTGGAAGATATGTATGGTAGCATAGGCATAGATGGAGCATTCCCAAAAGTATAGAGTGCAAGGGAATGAGGATAAGTAAATGGATATATAAGTGGATTCGAATGACAATGGATATGTGATAGGAAGATGGAGGAAGGACTCAAGCATCTAATTCCATAGATGATATCCCTTGAGATGTATTTTTCTATATATATAATGGATCAAGGAATTTTAGATAAATGCTCATAGATGTCAGTAGGACAGTGGGAGGGGACATGAAATGGATGGGGGGATGGAGGGGGGATAAGGGTTTATGAAAAGGGTTGGATTAGTGGGATGGGATGATGGGGAAGGATTGGTGGATAATGGATGAGAGATTGAAAGACTTGTGAAGAAAGGGATAAGGGAGTTATAAAGATCATCATTGGCACACACCTCGAAGGGTGGTGGGGTAGTGGATGAGGAGTAGTAGATTTTTGGATTAAGGACCCAAAATAGAGGAAGGAGGTGATGGATTTAGGACAGTGGATTGAGTTATTTTAGGATCCAAAATGAATTTGAGAGATGTGGGATTTTTAACTAGAGGATAAAATAGATTTATGAAGGGAATAATATTTGGATTAGCAAGGTTGGATGCCAAATTTGATTTTTCCCTTAGATGCATTGCTTCAATAAGTCGCTTGGGAATCCACATGATTTTTGAATTTTTTCATTTGGACCTTGGTGGCCTTTTGAATTTTCTTTCTTATGGATCATATTTTTCTTTTCTTGAACATGTCTTTTGGATGGGACATGTTGATCCTTGGATTTTTTTTTATGGATTTTGCCTTTATGCATTTTATCTTTGGCATCCAAATTGCTTCCAATAGCAATGGGATAGGTGCATGAGGGTGGATAGTTTGGAGAGTTAATGGAAGGAATAATGGAGGGTGAATGTTGCAAGGAATACAAGGATGTGTGCCTTTGTTGATCTTTATTATGGATTTGAGGTTATGGAGTGGTGGACTTGGATATGGTGGATGAAGACATGTAAGGACCCAAAATGGATGGAAGGGATGAAGGATTTATTTTTGGGAAATAGGGACCTAAAATGGACGTGGATGAGGAAGGGATTGAGTTTTGAGCATAAGGGCCCAAAATGGGTGTGGATGAGGAAGGGATGAATTTTTGGACATAAGGGCCTAAAATGTATTTGGAGGATTCGGGATGGGAAAATTTGAGTTTAGATGGAATAATTTCAGATGTAGAAGGGGTGGAAGATTTACCAAAATCTTGAGACATTCTTTTTCCAATGAGACACTTTTATTTTGAACACAAGATGTGAGTCCATGTGAATGGGGTTTATGGATGGATTGGATAGGTTTGATGGGATTTTGTGGAGGATTAGGATCATGTGGAGGGATAATAGGATTTTGAGAGGGATAGGCATTATGACATGGATTTGAATGGGCACTTTGATCTTGACTTTGGGGAGGATTATGTGTTGGAGTGACTGGATCTTAAGATGGAAGGGAATCATGCAATGGAATGGAGGGGATGGAATCATGAGATGGAGAAATTTGATCTTGACAATGAGGGGGTTTAGTGGATGGGATACATGGAATAACTTCATGAAGTGGCATGTAATTCAAGGTTAACTCTTGAAATGGGGGGGAATAATTGGATGGGGTGGAGGGGATGTCTTGATCTTGATTAGGAATAGGATCATGAGATGGGTTAAGGAGGATAAGTGGATCTTGATATGGAATGAGATGATATTCATATGTAAAGGTGTCATAAGATGGAGAGGTTTCATAAGATGGAGGAATGTTTAGAGCTAGAGGAGAAGAGGAATCCATGCTATCATGCTTTGGAACAAGCTCTTGACATGTGTGGACTTGTGGGGGTAATGTGATGGAGGAGGTGGAAGCTTCAACATGATTGGATGGAGAGATGGGAGACTCATAAGGGTTGGGAGATTTAGGTATGTATCGATTTGGAGGGGATGGTGGTAGGTTTATGACTTGAGGGGATTTCACAACTTGATTTTGGGATTTATATTTTTCTTCTAGCCCTTGGTATCCATTCAATGGAAAAGGTAGTGTGGGATGGGGATGATGTAGGACTTGGAGGATTGGGATTATGTGGAGGATAAGGATTATGATTTTGGACATGAAGCTCAAAATGTGGGGGATTAGGTGTAGGAT
>MU228307.1:171015-182862 GCA_018584345.1 Thuja plicata
ACAAACCTAGGTGAAACAAGACCCTATGATGGTGCAAACAAAGGATTTATTTGGATGATGATATCTTCTTCTACTTGGAGATAGACTGATGATCCCAAGAAAAATAGGATATGACTAAGAGAATTAATTACTTGAGACAGACTAATGTTCTCAAAGCAATATGATTCAAATATATATTTACTAATGATGAGGGTCTATGAAACACTTTGATAAATCTTCAACCTAAGATTTGAGATGAAACATCTTGATGAAGGTGTGAAAGATGAATTTTGATTTGATGAGGGTTAATCTTGACTATGTTTGGATGTGGGTCAATCAAGATAACTAGGATTAAAGTCCAAATATTTTGATGGTGCTCCTAAATAAAAAGTAGAAGATTTTATGAAAATTGCAATTAGAAGGAGATGTGGATGAAGATTTGATTGAAGAATGGATGAACCTTAGAAGATAGATGGGGGATGTTTGAAGACAAGGGAATAATTAAGGTGTGATTTGTTTTGGATGAAGAGTAAGATGAAGTAGATTAGGATTTGATAGAATGATATTGTAACACCCCAAAAGTGGCAGCATGCAAGCCTAACCAATTTTATTGCATTAATCATTCTTCTAAATCATCAAAGTCCTATTGTACTAGGCAATTATGAGTTTTGATTGACTCTACTCAACCTGAGTGTCAAATGCAGAAAACCCTAAAGATGCATTAATCATGCATTATATTTAATTCCTAAAATATCAATTACTTGGCTAAATAAACCTAATGATCAAATTAATTTAATTATAATGTCATAGCACTTTAATTAAATTAAATTCACCCCTTTTAGCTAAAATACATAAAAAGGAACTATATAATATTTAATTGTTAAATAAATACCCTCATTTCAATAATTGAATGTAATTGTTCAATAATTGAGAAAATATATTTATGAGGTCATATTCTATTTATTTAATTAAATATTCTCTCCAAAATCTTATCTCCAGTTCAGAAATAGAAACTCTGAGTTAACTATGATTGAAATGAGAAACTAATCAATTAACTTCTTCCTTAACTCAAAAAGGCAACAGTTGAATGTTTCTCTAAAAATAAACTTTCTATTCTCAACTGATCTTCAATAAGTTAACTATTTCTCTCCAAGGAAACTTTCTATTCTGAATGGACTCTTAGTCTATAAAAGAACTTCATTTCTCATTCAAAAAAGGAGAATGCATTGTTGAAGCATCGAATCGCTATTAAATTATTAACTCATATTTTATGCAATTCAAGCTTTCATTTTGTTATCACTTGCAATGAATTAATATCATACTCTTAGATTAATCATACATATATTAGCTTCTTTCAAGCACTTCTAGATTAATCTTCATTTGTTTCTTAGCTTAATCTTTCATTTCATATTCCTAGATTATAAATCCTTCATTCTTAGGTTGATCTTGGTTGTTGGACTCTCAAATGCTAAGAGCTACTCAAAACCCTGCCTAGATAGGAGGCAACAGGTCGAATCACACATACATGCAAGATGGATAATCTCATATTCATTCTTGTATGTGACTGGTGAACAATGACCATGCTGAAGTGTATGGCTAAATCAGAGGCCCACATTTAGCTATCACATTTATGGCACCCATCGTGGGGCAGAAAATCAATTTCTGGCCTCATATTTCTTTTTTTCTATCAATTATGTTTTACATTCATTTTGTATCAAATCTGACTCTTCCATTGCGTCTAGAATGTCGTTTTGGATGAAAACGACTGTAAACATGCCCATACTCAAAAAAAAATTGATTTTGTGGAAAAACAAAATTGCATGCAGAAGGTTGTACGACCTTCTGCATGCAAATCGAGACATTTTCTATCTGTACGTAGACCGAAGTAGTGGACACTATTTTAGAAATTAAAAAATTAAAAATTTTATCCTATGTCTAATCTCTGCCTGCATATAATCAATAATCAAACCTAATCTACCTGCCTGAGCGAAACCTAATTTGAATGTCATACACACAATTCAACCAACGACCATGTTCTTTGGTTTGTTTAAAGAGTGTCAAATTTTGTATTTAAATATTTTGAGAGCCCACTCTGTCATGCATGTGGGATTAACATCCCACACCAAACCCCACCCATCCTCCCCACTCACGCAGCTTCATCACTCCGTAGCCCGTGCTACTTCCATTCCCTTCCTCCACCCACAGTTTTCCCTTATCCCTCCACCCACACCCCACCGCGCCACCCCCATTTCCTCTCCTTCAGCCCTAGTACCTCCACCTCCTCCCTTTCTGTGCCCGCGCCTCCTACCTTTCACCTCACTACCACCTCTACTCCCGAACCTCTGCCCCATCTAATCCCTGCCACCCTCCAAACTGCCACCCACCTCCTTGGCACTACACTACGTAGCCTGAGCTTCTCTTCGCCGACACCCACCTCCAAAACCCTCCACCATTGCTTCAAATCCTCCAAACGCCCCACCTCTTCTTTACTCCATCCTGCACTCATTGCTTCCCTCAAACCCTCCCCTCTCTACACACCACCCAAAACCTCCACTCCCTCTGCTACACCTCCACTCAGCTGCTGCCTCTTTCTACCGCCCGAACACAACCTATCCCCACATCTATTTACTTGAGTTGCATAAAATTTTACATGTGTTTACCTTTCATTTAACAGGGTTATGGGCTTTTTTCAATGGCCACGGGAATGTCAATTTTAAATTCCTAGATTAATGACATCAGCAGTATTCTAAAAATCTTTGCCTTCACCATTTGTATTTTTAAAATTGCAGTCTATCTTTAAATCATCATAACTTGCTTGTTTTAACTCTTTTTTTCAAGCATTTTTTTTTATTTTGGGTAGAATTTTGAAAGGATCACTTTGGTGAAGTTATTTTTTGATTTTTCTCTCTGGATTTCTCATAAATTGCACTTTTTTCTGACTATACCTGCATAATCTCACATTTTGCAACTTCCAAAGCCTCGTACGGGCTCATACGATCACCTTTTTCAGTGCAATTTTTTGTGAAAATGCATAATTTTCTGTCTACTTTTTGAATATGTGATCTATTTTTTGAGTTTGTGATTTTGATAATGTAGACTAATCTTTGGCTTTGATGTTCATGTGATTATCTTTTGCATATAGCCTAACAATGGTTTGCAAAATGTTATCCAAGAAGACTAAAACACAAACTACTCACGAATTGGTTTTGCAGGTTGTCTTTGATCAATAGAACGCAAAACATTGTGCTTTAATTTTTATTTTTTATTTCTTAAAATAGGAATGCACATGCAAGACTATTTAAAAGGAACTTCTATTTGGTGTTTTAGAGATGGCAATAATGTCAGAAAATTATGCTCTCACCCTTTTGTGATGATCAAAAATCTAGAAACATTATTTTCATTTTCTTATTCTGCTTGATGTGTCTTCTAGTTTTGTAAACCCAAGGAATTGCATGGACATATCCTCTCCCCTCACCTTCGTAGATCTTAGGTGAAAGAGAAATCCATACAAATCCTTTAGTGTGGCTACCTCCCGAGTGCTTTAACAGATCCAGTGAGAGTGGATTGCCCAACCGGTAACAGGCTAAAGCCAAGCCCTTCCAAATCAATATATAAAAAATGTCATTGTGATTAATGTTACAGTGACTAGGTGTTGATTGCGTTATACCGATAAGAAGAAATCCCTTACTACCCTTGTGGTGTGTTAAAACCTATACAATGTAACTTATGTAGGCTGGGAGGCCTCCATAACGGAGCTAATCTACCCCAAGTATAACCACCTGAACGAATGCCTTGACTACACACTTTGTTCTAGTAACCAAAATCCCTCTATCTGTTGGTGCAGAAGGTCATAGACCGACTAAGATGTCCCACACTTTCATGGCTCTTAGTAGAGACAACATTCCCTTGGAAAGTTATTACCCTTGGGATTCAAAGCTTGGTGTGCCTGAGAAGTGAGTGCACTGTAAGGAGGAGCTCGTGCCTCCAAGCTTCTAATTTGTCCACTATGAGTAGGCGTGGATGAACATTGATTCAAGTGGGAATTTGACAGATATTGCCATGGCTTACCTAGGATTGCACTGTGTCTGTTATTCTTTTTACAACAAACATTATGCTTGATGTTTCTTGCATGGGTGAAGCATCAAAACAAACAGACATCAAAACATTCAAATCAAACAACAAATGCTCAAACAATTCAAAATATGCACTTCTAGGTGTTAGCTATCAACTCTTGTCTGAGTTCCTGCATCTAGTATCAATCTCTAGAAATCTATCAACTTGCTGTCCAAATTGCTATTCTGTTGTGAAGGTTTTGTCCAAATTTTCACAAATCTATGTTCCCAATAACATCGCTACTCATCTGTCTTTGACTGTAATCTGTTGACAGTCTAACTTTTCATTGTTTCAAAATCTAACTTTGTTGTGCTATTCCAAGTGACCCATTATCTATTTCAATCTTATCATCTTTGTCTACACTGTCCTTATCCTGAGTTGTGAAAGTAGGTTTGTCAACCTTAACTCAAGATCAGAGTCATTACTTCTCTCTCTTAGTTGGACATTATCTCTTTTGTTCTTTGGTCTTGGACTTAATTAGCACATTAGATATCACTTCAGATGCTGTCATTCAATCAATTGATTCATCATACCCTCTTTAATCTTCTAAGAAAGCGTATTAAGACAATCTTACAATGTCTAAAAGCAAAGAAGAGATCCTTAGGGCAACTTTATTAAAACAACTTCAAACTTTGGAATCTGAACTCCAAGGATTAAAGGGGAAAAAGGGTAATCCATTCGATGAATCCTTATTAAGATCAACCTATCCTTTGTTATTTGATCATGATTCTCACATCTCCACACTTCCTTTAAATATGGATAAATCTTGGTATGAAAATCCCATCTTCGATCAAGAACAGTTTTATGACAATCCCATTTTTTATCAAGAGAATGTAGAAGAAACTATGACAGAATTAGATGAAATTCTTTTCTATCTACAACAGAAAGATATTGCATGTCAAGAAGTGTCTAATTATCCTTTAGAGAGAGTCTTTAATCCTTTAGGACAATCTTATACATCTTCATTGGAAGCACTTCTTGAGCATAATCTCATCACATTGCCTCAAGCCACATCATGTGGATTCAGATTCTTAAGTCCCTATTGTGCATATCATTGAAGAAATAAGCATAAAATGTTAGAAACATTGAGAGGGGGGGGTGAATCAATGTTTTTCTATTTATAATATTTTAGCAACTTTAAACATAAATCAAATATATATCAATTGAATCTTAACACAAGAACACATAACGCATGATATGATTATGGGGAAACCTTGATCAGAGGAAAATCCCGGTGGGAATTAGTACCCACAAATATTGCACTACTATAATGAGCCTATTAAAGTTTCTTTGCCCTATTAGGAGAAATCTTTACAATGCAAGTACAATGACCTGGTTAAGGGTCTGACCCTGTTAGGAGTCTTTTACAAATAAAACTATTAGGGATGAGGACTCACTGTCCAAAAAATCTCACTGCTCAATAGGATGAAGGCTACAACCTCCTTGATAATAGATATACACTATATCCAAAAGTGAACTGTTGTATGTGTCACAATTGTCTGATTAGTTCCGGTTATGCGCTAATTCTCTTATTCTCTTAAAGAGCTTTATCTCATTCTGACATCTTATACTATTCTTTTACATCTCTTCTTTGCATATTTCTTTGACATATACTAATAAAAAATTGTATGTTTTATATATATATATATATATATACATATATATATATATATATATACATGTTCATGCCTGAATAAATGTGACTAGAAACAAGACCTTAGTCGGCCCAAAAACAAAATACACAACACTTCCAAACTAATTGGCTTAAGAGTGATTACAGGAGTGATTTAAACATGATTAAAAACATAATATAATAGGTGCATAGCCTTTACAAAACAAAATGTTATACGCTAATCCAAAATTGAGGTCGGCTCTATACTTTGTTTCCTGAGCTGCTAGAGGTACTTCAACTTGATGTACCTTATCTATACTATCTTATCTGATCGTGCATTTCTAGGATAATCAAAAAAACATATCATAGAGCTTAATTTTGAAGGTTCTTAGTCTGAATCAGTTGTACACACGTGGGTTGGTTCTTTGATCATTTGTATATCTATGTTATGTTTTGTCTTCTATACTTAGTCAATTTTCACTTCAAAGTTTGCTGTCAAAACTTCATATGACCTTTTTACCATAATGACAACACAAAATAAGTCATATGCTCCCTGGGAGTCAACTTTCCAATAATCTCCCCCTTTGTCATTAATGGCAACAAAGGAATGTGGCAAAGTTACTCAAAATTGACTAACACCAAAAACTATATATCATCTTCTTTAACATATACTATATCATATTTCTTTACATATATATACACTACTCCCCATACACAGATTACTCCCCCTTTGACATTAATGACAAAGGTGTCAAAATTGTAAGTCCTTGAGTACTTACTCTGAATATACATCTGGATAAGAAATCTATAGATTTTTGATCTCTTGCTGCCAGAATGCCTTTAGTGCATCAACTGTTTGAAGATGAGCGCACAAGGCATATGTAAGCTTCTCCATCTTTGTCAGATCCATGTTGGTTCCTTGATCATATGTAGAAATGGTTGCATCTATCTATTTTATGTTCTAATTTAGAACAGTTAGTGAGGGTGCAAGTACATTTCTTAGTTGATTCTGCCTGGTTCTTATCTTGCTAATCTCAAAGTTAGCCTTTTCAATCTTATCTAACTTCCCTTGATAGATATTGTTGCATACATTAATATCTTTCAAGGATGTTTTAATTGATTTTCTAACACTTTCAACCAAGATGTCAGCTTCCTCAATCTTTTTGATGTGCTCTAAGGTGAATTTCACTCTGTCCATGTAGTTTGCTATTACATTTTTGCCTTTAGCTACTAGTTATTTCAAGATTGCTTGACCAATCTTTAATGAGTTTATATCTAAGGAGAAATTCTTTGTGAATTCATCTAATCTTCCCTTCTTGTACTCAACTTCTGCAATTTTAGTAGCAGAGTCTACTAAACTTGTGAAATGTGATTTGAAGCTTGTCAAGATACTATCAACATCATCAATTGACTGAATCTTAGCTATTTTCTTATCTGCAGGCACTAGATCATTTAGAATGTTTACTATTTCTAGAAAGATATGGTTTCTCATGACTTGTTTTTCTTTTTCTTTCTCCATAGCTTGCACATTGATCTTAATCAAATCTTCTTCTTCCCAAGCATCTAGATTTGTTGAATCAGGGGTCAAACTTGACAACAATGATGGTTTGATGAATGGAGTATGTATTACATTCTGAATAGCATCCACATATTCACTCTTCATAGGGATCTCCATAGCTGGTGTTTCAATAGTTTTATTTTCTTCCTCATTATTCAAATCTATTGAATCTTTAGAGGGATCTTCATCTTGCTGTAAGGATGTGTCATCAGTGCATGTCTTCTCTGTCTCTTCAGTGCTGACAAATACTTTTTCAACTTTGTCCATTTCATTGTCGGAAGTGGTCATGGATATCTTAACATCATCAATCACAATAGTTTCTTCTGAATCTTTGGCTGTATTAGAAGTTATTGAAATAGTGGGTGTTGAATCTTGTGGAACTATCTTAGGCGCATTTAGAATAACTGGTTCTTTATTCTGTTTGGGAGGAGCTAGAGTTTCTTTTTTTGTAGGCATCATTGATGGATACATGTGTCTGTGTAGAAATACCTGCTCAAATGATTTCTGAGTCTCTTCACCAACTAGTTCATATTCTATGTTCATGATATGGAGAATTCTTGTTTTGGTTCTGAGATGAGGTTTTACTAAATCCAACAGGATGGCTTTCTCATCATGTGATCAAATAGGGAGAAGATTGTCCAATGTTTCTTCTCTTATCCTCATATCCTCTTCAATTTATTTCCTTTTCAATACATCAAGTATGTTCCATACCTTGTTTAGTATGACTATTTTAAGTTCCAATACTATCCTCTTGAACTTAATCATGTGAGAGATGATCATAGAATGAATTTCTGATTTGTCTATCTCTTGGTATTTTTCATAGACATTCTTGATAGATTCTACTCTTCCTTGATTAACAATTCTATTCTTTAGGACTGTTAGACTAGGTCTAAATCCTACCTTAGGAGTGGCTTGAGTGTTCTTTACCTTGCTCCTTGTGGTCCTTGAGGATGGATGACTTGTGGGAACTTGCTTCTTCTTTCTAGTCATCTTGTTGGGTACAGAAGGTGGAGAAGATTATAGATCAATGGTAGTTGATGGCATAGATGTTCCTTCATCAAATTTATTTTTCTTCTTCTTAGGCACATCATCAAACTTTTCCATTTTTACTTTTGCAGGAGTTTTATCAAGTTCTTTAGCTATCTTAGCTTCCCTAGCTCTGTCTAGGTCTTCTTGTGTAACCCCATGAACTTTTAGGATATTATAAGTAATCCTTGATGCCTTCCTTTTGTTGTCTACACTGTACAAGATAGAATCAACTTGATTTGTCTTTTCTCTGTAAGTACCCCATATAGGTTCATTGGGATCCTTAGGCGTAGCTAGGAGAACTTGAGAATAACCTTCCAAAACATGTTCTTCAACTTCATATCTGAGAGGGTGAATCCATTTTGTTCTAGGCTCAACTGCCTCCATGCAAGTATAGTTAGTTTCCACCATGAATCATATGGTTCTTTGTATTTCTCAACTATCTTCTCAGGTATCCTGAAACTTTTCTACATCTTGATCCTAAATGTTTTGATCTCCATGTCCATAGAATCTTTCACGTTGCTTTTGGATGTAGCCTTTAGTGATATCTGAGACATAGTGGGTTTACTCCTATCTAGGTAAAGATTGGAAAATTTACCTACAATGTGGAAGTAGAGATAGATGATCAAAGAGCCAAATATGAATATTTTTCTCTTGTCATGCTTGACCACCTTAATGTTGTCAATTAGCTATGTGCACAATATTTCACATAGATTATACTGTGTATTATCCTTCACCATTTTTATTGTTGTCAAGACAATTGCTGCAAATACACTATTTAGTTTTCTTGCATGATGGAACTTATAGCCTAGGATCATAGTGACCAATTTGATGTCATCTGCCTCAATGGGATCAATAGTCATTCTGCACCTATCACTTATGGATAAGCATACTTGTTCCACCTACTTCTTAACATCCTTACCAGTGGGAAGAACTGGTCCAATCTTAGGAAGTCTAGTCATATCATGAATTAGGTCTACAGTAATGCGGATAGGAACTTCACCAATCTAGTATAAGTCATCATGTATCCTGCTTAGTAGGATTTTAACCCATTCCAGCTCATAGAACTTGTGCGTGTTAGAATATTCAAAGATAGGGTTATCAGTGAGATGTGTGTATTCATCCTTGAATGAATAGTATGGTTTCATCATTGAGGCCATAAGAGTTTCTATGATGTTATCATCAATTATTTCCTTCTTGAAATATATATATGCGTGAATGTCTTCTACATGTACGACTCCTAACAGAGTCTTAGAAAATACCCCTTCTACATCATCTAGAATAGACTTGAATGGATGCTTCTTAAAGACAAATCTCTTCCTTTCAGCAATGTCAAAGACTACAGGGGTTTCCATACTCACTTTTTGAACAATTAAATAAGGTTCCACTGCAATTCTAAAATGACGTGAATGCTAGAGTTCCACATCAACTTTGATCCATTCACTTAACCAACAAATCTATTATCCTTCAGTGCTTCAATACTCAATGCTCCTATGCTCTCCAAATTTTATGATCTCAAATGCAAATGTGAAGATAATCAATTGTTTATTGACTTATATAAAGGTTACTGCATTTAATGCTTGCTATCGTATGTGGTTTCTATTGAGAGTTTCAAACTTAGTTCTTGTTGAAGTACTGGTTATGCATGCATGCATACTTCCTCAATTTGTGATCACAAACATAAATCCATAGGTGCATACTCAGAGCTGAGTATACCATCCGTGCAGGGGTTTAGAGCTAGAATAGCCCCCCCTAAGACCATGATGGTCATCTAACCAGAAGTAGAAGGTGCATCCACTTTGGATGCATCTATTACCTTCTTCTCATCATTATCCTTCTTTACTTCCACCCATATTTTATCTTAATTAGCTTTAGCTTGTACAAACTTAACTTCTCATGATTCTTCAAATAGAGACTTTTTAGGATTCTCTTGTCTTTGTGCTCTTGACCTGCAAAACCTTGAGATATGTCTAGCTTTTCCACATGAGTGAAAAATGATAGGAGGTCTAATTTTATTATTCATCATCTTGCACTGCTTGGCTGTGTGTCCATTGTAATTACATATCTGACATGTAATGTTCTGAATGTTCCTTTGAGATTGATTTCTCTGATTGTATTGAATCATGTTTCTTTGGTTCGGTTGTGACTGATTTATTTGAATTGTTTTGCAATGAATAGCCTTGTGACCAAATTTATTACAGGAGTAAAAATAACCATTAAAAGGTATTACCTCTTTACAATCTCTTTCCAAGTGTCCATGTTTGTTACAAGCATAACAAGTTCTGTTAACTTTCTTGATTTCATTTTTGGGCAGTTCTACTTTAGAATCTACAAGATTCTCCTCTTTCTTTTCTTTTGTAGATACTTCTTGTGCTTTCTTTCTTTCTTGCATTGAATTGATTTTAATTTGAGCTACACTGTATCCCATACTACTGGTGTCACATTTTAAATTTCGTGCATACAGTTGTGATTGAATTAGATCATAACTTATGTGTAGTTTATCAATCTTGTCTTTTGCTTCTATTAGTTCAGATTCTATCTTTTTCTTAATGTTTTCTAATTCCAATATTTTCAAGTTCGCTTGCATAAGTTCATCATCTAATTGTTTACTCTCTTTGGTATTTTATTCAATGGTTGTTAGGCTATCTGTAATTTTTTTATCCAGATCTTCAATTTTATCTTTCAAAGACATGTTCTCTTCATTTATCTTCTTGGCCATTTTTCCCAAATCATTAGTAGAGCAATGTTTCAGATCTTTCCTTAATTTCTTGATAAGCATTTGAAAGCCATCAACCTTTAGTTTAAGTTCCTCATTTTCTTTTTCAGATCTATCAAGATCTTCAAGGGTTGCTTCCAGATACTTTTTTACATGTTTCACTTCTACTGAGTCCATGATCTCCTCAAGTGGTTAAACTTCTTTTTAGAGGACTAGAACTCTGATACCAATTTTTAGAAACACGAAGAGGTGGGGGTGAATCAGTTTTTGTTTATTTATTATATTTCAGCAACTTTAAACATAAATCAAATATATATCAATTGAAGCTTAACACAAGAACACATAACACATGATATGATTATGGGGAAACCTTGATCAGAGGAAAACCCCAGTGGGAATTAGTACCCACAAATATTACACTATTATAATGAACCCATTAAAGTTCCTTTTCCCTGTTAGGAGCAGTCATTACAATGCAAGTAAAATGACCTAGTTAAGGGTCTGACCCTATTACAAGTCTTTTACAAATAACCCTGTTAAGGGTGAGGACTCACTGTCCAAAAAATATCACTTCTCAATAGGATGAAGGATACAACCTCCTTGATAATAGATATACACTATATCCAAAAGTGAACTATTGTATGTGACACAATTGTCTGATCAGTTCCAGTTATGCGCTGATGCTCTTATTCTCTTAAAGAGCTTTATCTCATTCTGAAATCTTATACTGTTCTTTTATATCTCTGCTCTACATATTTCTTCAACATATACTAATACAAAATTGTATGTTATATATATATATATATATATATATATATATATATATATATATATATATATATA
>MU228307.1:182912-199776 GCA_018584345.1 Thuja plicata
TATATATATATCTGTATGTATGTATATGTATATATATATATACATATATGTATATACATATATATATACACATATATGTATATACATATATATATACATATATGTATGTATATACATACATATATATACATATATATATACATACATATATGTATATATGTATATATATATGTTCATGCCTGAATAGATGCAACTAGAAACAAGACCTTAGTCGGCCCAAAAACAAGATACACAACGCTTCCAAACTAATTGGCTTAAGCGTGATTACATAAGTGATTTAAACATGATTACAAACATAATATAATAGGCGCATAGCCTTTACAAAACAAAATGTTATACGCTGATCCAAAACTAAGGTTGGCTCTGTACTCTGTTTCCTAAACTGCTAGAGGTACTTCAACTTGTTGTAACTTATCTATACTGTCTTATCTGATCATGTGTGTCTAGGATAATTAAAAAAACATTTCATAGAGCTTAATTCTAAAGGCGCTTAGTCAAAATTGGTCGTACACATGTGCGTTGGTGCTCTGATCATCTGTATATCTTTGTTCTATTTTGTCTTCTATACTTAGTCAATTTTCACTTCAAAGTTTGTTGTCAAAACTTCATATGACTTTGTTGCCATAATGACAACACAAAGTAAGTCATATTCTCCCTGGGATTCAACTTGCCAACATAAAACTTCATCTTGCATGAATTTGAAAAATAAAATCCAAGATCTCATAGATGATGGCATAATCAAAGTGGAAAATCCTAATGAATCATCTAGTGAAGATACTAATCTCAAGCATGATCAATATCAGGAATCCATGTCTAGCAATGGTTCCCATATCACATCTAGTTCTTCCACCATCCCTTCATCTCCTAAAGATTCATCATCTCTATCAAGAACTGATCCTAATGATGACTATTTCTACTCTCAATGACTACCTATAAAAGAGGTCCAAGCTAATCAGCATACAGATACAAGCCTTTCTCAAGATTCAAAGATCATAGACCTAAAGCTTCTATGTACTTCAATTATTAGCATGCCTACTCAAAAGGATACTTCATTATTTTTTCAAGAATCCTTCATGTAATACAACACTCCTACCTCATTCTTAGAAGTGGCTCCATATCAAGGAGACAATCCAAAGTATGACGAAACAAATATTAGCGATGATCAAGATCAAGACACCATCCATCCTTATCTAATGGTTGACAAAAGTCATACATCTCAAGAGTCTCACGATGATTTTATCATCCCCTTCAATTTCTTCCTAGTGGAAATGCTTACATCTCCTCTATCTTATCCATCTCCCAAGAAAGATCAAGATATCCTTTCTGGCATCTCTAATGGGCCTATTGAACATCAAGAGAAAAGTACCCTTTGTGCACCATCTAAAGATCCTTATCAAGATCAGAGCATACCATCATCCCCTTTCCATTCTCCTCCATATCCACCTCAAGAAAACATTGTTCCTCCAAATCCCTTACAGAAAAATAAATCTCCTCAAGCTTCAGTTGTTCCTATCCAAATTGCTCATATAGAAGCTACTCATGCTCCTGTTGATATACAGATGAATTTTAAAGAGAAGAGCCTTAGTCATACAGCTCACTCTAAATATGTTGATATCCCCTCCACACTTTATATCCCTTCATTCAAACATAAGAATCAACCTCTCATATTCCAAAACTAAACCCGTCAAACCTGCCAGTTATATTGGGTCCTTATATCCCTCCATCCAACATGCCTATGACTAATAGTTTGTCATCCACTTATCCTATCTCCTATCAAGATCAAAAAAGACATACATCCTTGAACTCTCCCTATCAACCCATCCATATGCACCATTCATATCAGCCCTATTCATCCACAATTCCCAAGTCTTTTGGAAGCAATTTGGATGTGCAACAAAAAAATAAAAAATACAAGAATCCACTTACATATGAAGATTCCTATATCCCATCTACTCAACATGTGACTACAAATAAAAAGCAAATATTCAAGAGACCACATAGGTCCACTGAGAAAAGAACCAAATAAAAGAAAATATGGGTTCCTAAATCCATTATGAAAGAATTGTGTTCTAAATCATTTGATACAAATGGAAAATCAAAATCTATGTGGATTCCCAAGTCTCTTCTAAAGGACTTGGACACAAAAAAAATTACAAGCTGTGTGGATTCCCAAGTCACTCTTAAAAGGCTTGAACAAAAAGAAAAAGTCAGAGTTGACATCAAAGCTTCCAAAGGCTTCCACTTCATCTCCTTTCAAAAAAAATTCATCTCCTAAACCTATTTTGGTTCCTCAGGTCCCAAAATCCATTGTTTTGAATACATCTTCATCCATCTTGGGTCCTCATGTACCAAGATCCATATCAAAACCTAAATCCATTTCACACACTTTTCCTCTATCATTCCACCATCCTTCAAGATGTGTATCGATGTTGATTTTGCCTACACAAAACTCTCACTACCGCACCCAACATCCTACCCCTACCTACTATCCTTCCATATTGGGTCCTTACATTCCTGCTATTCCTCTCATCTGGTCCATTGCATAAATGCTTGGCTACCATCTTCCTTATCCTCCATATCATTTTTTTCTACCATCACCCTATCAACATCTTTGAGCATACTTTTAGCGGCCTTGGCCTACCATAGCGTATCTTTCCAAGGAGAACTATCTAAAGAGCAATAAGCCAAAGTTCCTCCATAAAATCAAAAAGCACAAAAAAAAATGTTCCTTGGTGAAAACCTGGTAAACATGCACCCTAGTAGCAAAAGTAAAGAGAAATCAATCCGTCCTATGGTGAAAACCACTTCTTGTGGAACCTTGGATAAGTACCATGATGAAAACCTGGCAAACACGCATCATGCGTAATTCCTCCTACTTGCACTCTTCACTTGGGAGAAAGTTCCTTCCATTTCATCCTATCCACCTTATCTTACATCCAACTAGCCCGTGAGCATCCATATTCCTCTCGGTGATCTTGACAAGGTTGAGTCTATCCATGAGTATCATTCCTCTTGCCATACATTATCCTTTTCCATCTGGGTATTCACTTGCTCTCATCCATCTACCCTATCATGATCTTTCTTATTTCAAGCTCATACTTCCTATCTCTGAGCATTCTGGACATAATCCAAAACATTCACTTATAGCCTCCATCACCTCTTATCCTAATTATCACTATCATAGCTATATCCTATCCAACATTGACCCCTTGGTCTTGATCTACATGAAGAACAAAAAAAAAATACAAAATGATTTCTCAAAAGTCTCTTGACATGTTCATTCTTTTGGACCACATGCTTTCATGACATCTAGTCATCATCCTATATGTTATCCAACACTACTCCAAGAGCCTATATTGCTATATTCATTTTTCCCTAGCTTGGTTAATCTTGAGGAGATTGTCCTTGAGGGTCGCATTCACCCTCTTCATCGATGATTGTCTATTTTTCTCATCCATAAACTTTCTAATCCATTTGTAATGACCTCTACCTTCCTAGACATTGGGGGAAAACCAATGTGATCTTGCTTGAGATCAATTAATCTTTAAAAAAGACTAAAAATTTGCAAAATGTCTTAAAAAAATCTAAAAATCATAAAAAGTCCTAAAAATTGATCATCTTGGTGAAACCCTAGCAATAGGCACTTTGATGCATCAACCAAACAAATATCCATTGACTATCTTTCAATGCATAGGTATCGAGGAAATCTAACCCTAACTCCTGAAGATTGAGCCTGATTTTAGGGACAACCTTTTGAAAGGCAATAAGCTATTAGGTATCTGGGAAATCTAACCCAGATTCCTGGGAGTCAACATGCTCTTAGTTACCTTCGAGGAAACAACTTACATGGATTGAAACTAGTCATACTCTAGGGGAAACCTTCCTGGTCTAGGGGGCACTGTCCTACTACTTTTGAGAATCTTTCTCGCATCAGTCACTAGTGGTTCTCATTGCATCTTCCTATTGATGCCTAGCTATTACTCAGATTTCTCTACTTAAGAATCTCTCTCGTGTCAGTAACCAGTGGTTCTCACTATGTCTTCCTACTGATACCTAGCTAATACTGCGATTTATCTACTTGAGAATCTCTCTCACGTTAGTCACCAGTGGTTCTCATTGTGTCTGCCTACTATCATCATACTATTGAGATTGCTCGCAATGACACATATGTACATTTCAACATCAATCCATTAAAGTTGGCATGGTACTCCGTGCTTCATCTTGGCAATTCTTTGCTTCATTTTGTACATAGCTTTCAGTCACTTTCATGACACTTTGGTTCCTATGTGAACTCTCCTGACTTGAAACTTATCTAGAGTCATAATCCTGGGGGCAATCAAATCAATTTTGTCCTCGTAGTATGAGTCCAGTCAATCATCATTTTTTGTTACTAGGGGCATGGGTCCCCAATTAGATCACCTCATTGTTAGGTATCTGATCAGTCTAACTCAGATCGCTGAGGATCAAGCTTCATTTTGTAGATGGTTCTCAAAATCTCATTGTTAGGTATTTGAGCAACCTAACTCATATCCCTGAGGATCAAGCTTTTTTCTAGAGATGATTCTCAAAATCTTATCTATTCAGTATCTGAGCAATCTAACTCAGATCCCTAAGGATCAAGCTTCATTCTAGAGATGATTCTTGAAATCTTATCTATTTGGTATCTGAGCAATCTAACTCAGATCCCTGAGGATCAAGATTCATTCTGGAGATGATTATTGAAATCTTATCTATTAGGTATTTGAGCAATCTAACTCAGATCCCTGAGGATCAAGCTTCATTATGGAGATGATTCTTGAAATCTCAATCTATTCGGCATCTGAGCAATCTAACTCAGATCCCTGAGGATCAAGCTTCATTCTGGAGATGATTCTTGAAATCTTATTCTATTTGATATCTGAGCAATCTAACTCAGATCCCTAAGGATCAAGCTCCATTCTACAGATGGTTCTCGACATCTCACTAGGGGCATAGGTCCCCAAATTTGATTGCATCTTTAGTCAGTAATCTTGTCAGTTCTAAAGGACAAAACTCTACTGACATAAATAAGTGTTTTTCAACACCACACTCAATAGTGTTTTTCAATGCTATCTTTGGTTACATCTTTGTTTTTCAACACATTGGATATCACATACGTAAACATCTATCGAAGAAAATCAAAGACAATACACTCACAAGCATAATGGTGTTTTTCAACACCCCTATACACATACATATTTGAAAACTTTGAAACTGGATGAAGTATGTTGAACTTATATTTGTATGTTGTTTTTTTTCATTGATTTCATTGATCTTTTCTTTGTCTACTACTTGTGGGTGTGGTTTCGATGATCCAGCAATGTCAAATAATCAGGGTGTATGTGATAAGAGCTTCTACATTAAGGAAGAAAAGCCTCACATCCCTCGATCTTGTTTATTTGTATGCCAAGGTGAGGTCGGTATTATCTCCTTGACTGTTATTGCTTTGCTTGTTTACTGATGTACTCTTACTATATCAAATTGGAAATAATGTTCAGGTCATCTTGGATTTTTTGCCTCGATGCTTACGCTAGTTTCCCATATCTTACCTGATGAAAGTCATAATCATATTCTTATGGTTGCAGTGGCACTAGTAAGGATTGTATCGACTCCGATGTTCCAAAAATTCTCTATGATGATAACTAATCCAATGCGTCCAACAACCACGTCCTAGGGATTTCATCTAGCATAGGATTGCACTTTCACTGCATCTAGCATAGGATTTCACTTTCACTGCATCTAGCATAGGATTGCACTTTCATTTGCATCTAGCATAAGATTGCACATTCATTCTAGACTTGCATTCTAGATAGCATTTTGGTGTTCACTTCATTATGTTCCTTGATTTGTACAATGGGGGGTCTTCTTCACCATTCTAGCTTCATCACCATTGCCCATGTGTTTGATCCTCGCTCTCACTCTTCAATTCCAAATGCTTTGAACTGGAATCTAATTTTCCAAAGTGTTCCATTTTTTAGATCAAAATAAAAATTTGACACTTCTATATAGCTCAAAATCATATTTTAAATCTTGCAACCAACACGATTGGACACTTGTGCTGTTGACTTTCTGACATCACTTTCTTGTTAGAATCATATCCACTCAACATTCTCTCTAATCTTTGACATTTCTTCTGGATTCTTCTATAATCTGTTCTGAGTTCTTCTCAACCTTTGATTCAACATCTCTTTGCCATGTATCACTCTCAATCATCATTATGACATGTCAACTTTCCATTTCTCTCTCGAGGGGTCAGGATGATTACATCATTGAATCACTTTCAATCTATCTTAATCAATCTGATCTGATTTCAATCTATTAGTTGTCAGGGAAATTTAACCCAGATTCCTGAGGATCAAGCTTCATTCTGGAGATGATTCTCAAAATCTCATCTATTAGGTATTGAGGAAATCTAACATGGATTCCTGAGAGTCAAGCTTCATTCTGAAGATGGTTCTTGAAATATCACTGCCAGGTATCAGGGAAATCTAACCTTGACTACTGAAGATTGAGCCTCATTCTAGGGACAGTCTTTTGAAAAGTGATAATCTATTAGGTATCGGGGAAATCTAACTTGGATTCTTGAGAATCAAGCTTCATTGTGGAGATGACCCTCAAAAATTCAACTTGACTAGTGTCTCAAAAATCTAACCTAGACTTCAAAGAGTTAAGCTTTGTTCTAGAGATAGCTCTGAAATATTTACATCATGAATTCTCGAAATCAATTTCAAATATTCTTCTATGCTTCATACATCAGACCATTATTTGAATCAATGCATTGCTCGCACATCAATTCAAAGAGGGACAAAATGTAACACCCCAAAATTGGCATCATGCAACCCTAACCAATTTTTTTGCATTAATCATTCTTATAAATCATCAAAGTCGTATTGTACTAGGCAATTCTGAGTTTTGACTGACTCTACTCGACCTGAGTGTCAAATGCAGAAAACCCTAAATCTACATTAATCATACATTATATTTAATTCCTAAAATATCAATTACTTGGCTAAATAAACCTAATGTTTGAATTAATTTAATTATAAAGTCCTAGCACTTTAATTAAATTAAATTCACCCCTTTTAGCTAAAATACATAAAAATGAATTAAATAATATTTAATTACTAAATAAATACCCTCATTTCAATAATTGAATATAATTGTTAAATAATTGAGAAAATACATTTATGAGGTCATATTCTATTTATTTAATTAAATATTCTCTCCAAAATCTTCTCTCCAGTTTAGAAATAGAAACTCTGAGTTAACTATGATTGAAAAGAGAAACTAATCAGTTAACTGCTTCCTTAACTCAAAAAGGCAATAGTTGACTATTTCTCTGAAAAGAAACTTGCTATTCTCAACTTATCTTCAATAAGTTAACTGTTTCTCTCCAAGGAAACTTTCTACTCTGAACAGACTCTCAGTCTATAAAAGAACCTCATTTCTCATTCAAAAAAGGAGATTGCATTGTTGAAGCATCGAATTGTTGTTAAATTATTAACTCATATTTTATGCAATTCAAGCTTTCATTTTTTTATCACTTGCAATGAATTAATATCATACTCTTAGATTAATCATACATAGATTAGCTTCTTTCAAGCCTTTCTAGATTAATCTTCATTTGTTTCTTAGCTTAATCTTGCATTTCATATTCCTAGATTATAAATCCTTCATTCTTAGGTTGATCTCGGTTGTTGGACTCTTGAATGCTGAGAGATACTCAAAACCCTGCCTAGATAGGAAGAAACAAGTCGAATCACACAGACATGCAAGATGGATAATCTCATATTCATTCTTGTATGTGAGTGGTGAAAAATGACCATGTTGAAGTGTATGGCTAAATCAGAGGCCCACATTTAGCTATCACAGATATGAGGTTGACAAGTGGATTGGATTAGAAGAATGATGATTGGATTAGGTTGGAGGAAGATGAATGATTAGATTGGATTAAAAAAGAGGGTGTTGATGTAGATTAGAGGGATGATTAGGAAGATTGTGGATGTTAGGAATGATTAGAATGATTGAGAAGAATAAGAATGAATTGGAAGATGTGATTAGGATAATAATTACGATGATGATGAAGAAGTGGGTTGATGTGGAGATGACAATGTAGGATTCTGACTGATTTTGGACTTTTTAGGTCAATTTGTTCATTGGCAAGAACTAATTTTAAACATGCATCAAAGGCATTGACTATGCTAAGTATACCTTGACTCATATTTTGGGCATAACTGATAGTTATTGAAGAGACATGTCTAAAAACATTCCTGGAAGGGACAAAACAACCTTGCAGGAGACAAGCAATTGTGACTTTGGGGAATTTTGATAAAATTGTGATATTTCATTTGTGTATGTTCAAGTGACTCTTTCAAGAAACTTATGTTTTTACGCGGTTTAACACAACAAAGATAGTACAAATAGTAGCTACATTAAGGAATTGGCTTTGCATGAAATATTATAGGCCCATTGCTTGGTAGTCCTTTGGCTCACATAGTAGTGTCACCCCTGGAAGGGTGCCCATGTTTTTGCCTTTTTCCAGGTATTGTTGTCATTCTACGAAGATCTCTTTCGCAATACAATACCCTAGGACATGTATGATGGGAATCTTGGGGGGAGAATCTTCCATCCCATTACACTATAATAAGTCATTGTTTGGAGGTGAATCGGGTAGGCTACTATTTTACAGTTGCTAATAAGATTCGTGGCATCCCTGCAATTGGTTTGTAGGGTGTGAGACACTTAAGTATCTAGTTCAACCGAGCCATTATACTGAGGATATTCACTCAGTATGGACTACCATTGAACACGACCCGCCCGAGCTTGAAGGGATAAAATGGACATTTGGGTCACACCTTATTTCTATACCAACCAAAAGGATTTACTAGTTTGAGGTCATCTTCTAAAGGGGAAGAACACCCTCTAGACAGACCTCTTTAGAAGCTAGATTAAGCTAAGCTTTCTCTTCATCTAATTTCTATGAAGGCGAGGGGAGAGGATACGACTATATTTTAATCATAGCGTCATGTAATTTAAGGGATCTATCTATTGACAAATAGCTCAAAAGAAGTGTTGAAAAACACTTCTTCAAATACACCAAAAAGAGTTCATTTTTCAAATTGAACCTAATTAGAACAACTAAGTGTTTTCTACCTAAGAAAAAGACACAATAGTATAGTTAAGCATGCAAGTTTGATTTATTTTCCATATATCAAGAAGCAAAACATGTAAGAAAGGTGTGATTTTTTTTTCTTAAGTAATTCAAGATTTTGTGAGGTTCATTCCCTTATGCATTCTAGATTAGACGTGGTTAATTCCTTTAAGCAACGTCATGCATTCAAAGTCTAGTGTTTAAATCATACAAGTCCATTCCCAAAATCCATTAAAATCCAAGGAAACCTGCATGAAAAATATTAGTAATATTTAAAGTCTCCAACTCTGAAATGCTGCAAAAAGGAAAAAAAATTAGTAACACTTGATTCCTAACAATATGCTGATTCTTGATTCCTAAAATTTGACTAAGTTTGAAGTTTCTTAAAAACCCTAAAAAACTAGATTCTTCATCTTAACTCCTATGAAGCTGAAACCACTCTCAAACATCCTAGAAGTATATATTTAAAATATAACTTAAAGTGTAAGAAAGGTAAATATGTCACTTAAATGATATATTTTAAATATAGACCTAGTACTGAAATTGGTCTGAAGCATACATAAAAAATTTCAAGAAATCATTCAATAAATACTCATCTCTTAGAACTAGTTTAAAATGCAAGAAATGTAGAGACGACAATGACAGTATGTAGATGACAATCTACACAGGCAATGATCTGCGCAGACATCAGAGTTCTGCACAGACAACAGTTTTTAAGCACAAACATCCATTCTGTGCAAACGACCATTTTTTGAGTGTAGACGGTCATTCCAGGGTGGAGACAGTGATTTGCGTAGATGGTAGTATGGAAACATAGACGCTAGTCTCAGAGTAGAGATGACTCTGTGAAATTTTTTTCCAGAATCACGAAAAAACATAGAAATTTTAAAAATTTTGAACAAATAAGGGACATCGGTCCCACCGGGTGTGCCAAAATGTATGTGATGAAATCCTACCTATTGGGAGAATGCTCAGACATGCAAACATTAGAGATAAAATTCATTTAACTACACTAAACATGTTTAAGAAGTATACTACAAAAACAACAAGTGATTTCATCACAACCTCCGATGAGCTAAACAAGGGCACCCAAGGCCTTGTTGATTTTCTCTTAGAGAATTGTGGATGTGCTCTCCCAACACAATATCAAAATCCCACTAGATTAAAGATGCATGTAATGGATTGAAGCTATAATGCAACTAATGGATGTGATGAAGAGCTCAAGAACAAGTATGAGGAACTTGTCTCAAGCCTTCACCAATGAAGATGAGAATACAAGAACTAAACTAAGATGAAGATGAAAGAACAAATAAACTAAGATTAATTTCATGATTACCTAAGATGTGATTTCTAAGTGAACTAAAAATATGAACATGAAAATGAGCTCTAAAATTCAAAATCTAAACTAGCATGATAACACATTTGCATAAATGAGAGATGATTTGCTCTTGGCAATGGCCTCTATTTATAGATTTTTTGGAGGAGAGAGAGAGCTTGGATGAGGTGGAGCTCATGTGGCATCCACATAGGTGCCACATGAGGTACACATAAGCCATGCAAGAGGCCCACTTTTCTCACACATGTGTGAGAAACTTTTGATGTGATGGGTCAAGGTATACTTAACGTACACATGTGAAGGATCTTGTAAGAGGTGTAAGAGTTTTTGTCCAATAAAACACTTTTAGAAAGTGTAAGAAAGTGTCATCAAGGTTGTAAGAAATTTTGTTGGCACCCAATTAGGATTATTTGGAAAATTCAATTTTGGAAATTTTCTCACACATGTGTGAGCAAATAATTAGGACTAATATGTGTAGGAAACAAGAAATTAGCCTAATTAACCTTAGTTAATTAGTAAGTAGGTCTATTTGGTGAGAGTGATGTGAGGTAAGGTAGGATCTAGGTTCAAATTAGTTTAATCCAAATTAGATTTAGATTAATTTTGGTTTAGTATAATTAATTCATGTGGAAGAATAAATAAATTATAAATTTATTTAAAAGGAATAAATGAGGGAAACGTATATAAATAAGATTTAATCCATTAAAGGGGGAATAATATTTAAATTAAGATTTAAATGTTATGAAGGTGAATCATATTTAATTAAATTAATTAATTAAATGGATAGAAGAATATAACAAATATAATTAATTAAAATTAACTATAATGTTATGGAAATATAAATTAAATTAATATAAGGATAATTTTGGACGTCTACAGATACTAGATCGAATGGAACAATTTCAACTAAGGCTCAATCTAAAGAAATGTGCATTTGGAGTCCAATCAGGGAATCTCTTAGGTTTTATCATGTCAGCTAAAGGAATTAAGGTGGACCTAGCTAAGGTAAAAGAAATAATGGAAATTCCACCCCCTTGTAACATTAGTCAAATGAGGATGCTTCAAGAAAGACTCGAGTCAATCAAAAGATTCATGTCTCAACTAGCAGATAGAGCTCAACCTTTTACAAAATTGTTACATAAAGGAGTAACTTTCAAATGGGATGAACATTGTGAAAATAATTTCAAAGAATGAAAGGATTACCTATCTAATCTTCCTATTCTATTGGCACCCATCCATGGGAAACCATTGTTACTCTATATTTCAGCTATGGCTACATCATTTGGAGTATTGCTAGCACAAGAGGACAAAAATAAGAAGGAAAGAGTGATTTATTATTTTAGCAGGACATTGATGTCTTATGAAAACAACTATAGTATCATTGAAAAGGACTTCTTGGAAATTTTTTGCATCCTAGAAGTTGAGACACTACATGCTTTTTCATATAGTAAAACTTATAGAAAAGATTGATCCTCTCAAATACCTTCTCAGTAAAACAACATTGACAGAAAGGCTAGAAAAATGGGTCTTAATACTCATTGAATTTTATATCGAGTATGTAGATAGAAAGGCTATTAAAGGAAAAGTGCTAGCCAATCAAATGGTTGATTCCCCATTGCAAGATGCAACACCTTTGATTATAGAGTTTCCATATTAGACAATCATGCACTTAACAAAATATCCATGGAAGATCTAATTTGATGGTTCTTTCACACAACAAGGATTTGGAGCAGAGGTATTTTTTATCACTCATCAAGGCTACAAGATACTTAAGGCATACAAAATTATGTTTCCATGCACCAACAACATCCTAGAATATGAAGCATTGGTAAACGGTCTCAATGTAGCTATTGAATAGAAAATCATAGAGTTACATGTATATGGTGACTCTCACCTCATCATAAACCAAGTAAATGGATAATACCAAACAAAAGATGAGAATTTGAGGCCCTATAAGAAGATGGTATAAGATTTGAAAAATTACTTTTTCTTCATCACATTCCAACAAATTCTAAGAACAGAAAATAGAGTTGTAGATGATATGGCAACGCTTGCATCCATGTTACAACTAGAGGAACATCAATTCCACTATGATTTATTTGTGGAAGAATATCAAATTCTATAGTTAGGAGCTATGCCATTTTCTATAGTCTATGGTATAGAAGAAATATTACCAATTGGAGTAGAAATTCCTTCTTTTTGAGTATCTCTCAAAGGTCTTGTCACAGATGAATAATACCGCATAGATAAGGTTCAAGCACTAGAATTGTTGGATGAGCATAGACAACAAGTGTTTCATCACCTAAAAATCTATCAAATTAGGATGTAAAAAGGGTACAACAAAAAAGTAAATCCATGACAATTTCAAGTGGGGGATCTCATTCTAAGAGAGAATCCCAAGAATCAACCAAAGAGAGAATAAAAAGGCAAGTTTGAACCCAACTGGTTGGGGCCTTTTGTTATCACAGCAAATTTTGGGATAGGATATTATCAGTTAGATACACCTGAAGGAGATGACCTTCACGATCCTATCAATACCCTACACTTGAAGTGGTTCTATGCTTGACATCTAGCCAAAGGGATTGTATAGTGAAATTGATCCTAAGAAAATACCAAAAAAATCAAATTGATCCTCAAGAAAGTCAAAGACAATGGAAAAGAGAAAAATCAAAAACAGTGGAAAAAGTCCTAAAAAAAAGGTATTCTTGGTGAAACCTAGCAAATAGGTGCCTTGATACTAACAAAAAAAGAAAAAGAGAAAAAAGTCCCAAAAATTTTAAAAAATAGAAAAAGTGTCTTCATAAAAACCTGACAAACAGGTGTCTTGGTAGCAAAAATAAAAAATTTCTGAGTGGTGAAAACTTGGCACACAGGTGTCACTTGTACTCTGTGTTCCATCTATCAAAGCACTGCTGACACTAATCCTTCATGATCATCTTCTTTTCTATCAGTTGAATCTGAATTCCTCATGAATGTCCTATCCTTGCCTAGGATTTATGTGTATTTGTGTCTCATGGATAGTTATTCTGCACTTGGGGCATCTCTACTAGCATGTTTGGTTGGTTTTTGTTGGTTGCTAGGTTTTCCTAGATCCTTGTCTAGGAAGGTTTTACACTACAAAAATTATTTTGTAATACTTGAATCAAAAAATCACTATCACAAACAAGGGTTCTTCTTAAACACCACCTATCTATAACTGACATCATACTAGTGTTTCTCAATACTTTAATCAAATAGTGTTTCTCAATACTACATTCTAATATTGTTAATCTCACTCACTCACACATAAAAATACATTGTTTAATTCCAAGTTACAATTGATGATTTCTCTACTGTGATTGAAAATGAATCAACAGTGTTCCTCAGCACCACATAAGCACATATAGACTAATCTTGATTTTATTATGACTCTTTTCATGTTGCAATGATGTTTCAAACTAGGGACATGTAAACAGTTATGAATTTTCTTTGTCTGATTATCAATTGTTGCTTGTTATGTCTTCCGAGTTATTCCATGACGTCTATTAAAAGACAAAGAGTTGCAAGGATAGGGGGCATAAATTTTTCTTGGTTTTCTACATATGGTGATTGTTTCAATGATCCTATAAATTTCACCTAATTTGGATGTTTATGATAAGAGCTTTCAACATGAGTGGTGTTAGCACTTTTTCTTGCAAATCGGAGAACTCAAATCTACAACTCTCTCTAACCCAAGAATAGATGAGCAGGAGAAAAGGCTAATTAACAAGGATATAATCCTTCTACACTTCAATCTCCATGGACTCAGGTGGGTGTACCTATCTTCAGACTCACTACTTCACAGTGAATCCTACATTAGATTAAGCATTCTCATCCTTCTTCTCTTTGAGCTCAGAAGCTTAGGAAGGCTAACCTATTGGATAAAGTTCTTTAATGAATCACCAACAATGTTTGTACTATTCAATATAGATTCTAAACATCCATGCTCTTAAGCAGGAAAGTAAAAGATTGTTCAGTTTTATGAATTTGATGATGAGACTTTCATAACCAGCAAAGACCAGTGCCTTATCTATTTGGCAAAAGAGTCAAATAAATTTATATCCCTAGAAAACCCTCTAATTCCAAACATATAGAAACCAAATTAAATTCCTTACAAGTCACTCTTTTCACTCCAATACCCAGACATCGGATTCATATGCAAACTTTGAACTCTCATAAATTGTATTCAAGATTGACTCTCTCCTTGAGAGAAACTCAAACACAAATTCACAGCTATCTTATAACCATTATATTAAAATGCCTTACAAGTTAATACACAAGAATTCAAAAAGGACACTCAAATACATCACCAATATGGACATGGATTCCATTGGTTTTCATTAAATTGTTCCTGATTCAGTATATTCTAAGACAAAGAACTAAAAAAGACAAGACCCAGAAATCAAGAAATTGCCCAGCAGTGTTCATTTCACCATCCTTGTCACAATAGAGAAGAAGAAAGATATGGGAGAAAAGGAAATCCAAATTCAGCCCCTGACACTTATCTGTTTCCAAACAAATATCTTCTCCTCCAAAGAAATCTAATCTCCTTTAGCAATTGCCTCTTCTTGTAATCATTCTCTTCAACAAATTTGATTCCACTTGTTTTTTCCAAAATCAAATTTCATTTTCTGAGAAAAAACCTCCCGTGAATGCTTATCTTCCAAGATTTGAAATATAAATATTTCACCAGACTATAGTGTTTCAATACTTCAACTTGCACATTTATTTTAATTCTTTCATTTATCTCCTTTTCTATGCAAATTTGATCTTATTTGCCCTTTAATACTTGCACAAAATATAGTCCTTTAATTCCTTTTATCTTTTAAATCCTGCACATTTCTCTATCTTTGAAATTTCTCCTTTTATGCATACTCTTTCCTAGAACTCACCATATTTTTCCACTTGTCAAGTACTGGTTGGCTTCTCTTTAACTAACCTGAGAACTCTCCTCTAACCATGGTCTATTTGGAGATTGGGAGATAACTTAGTCTCTAAGTCTCTTAATGTTTTCCTTAACCCTGATTTTATTGGGAGACTTGGAGATAGGCCTTAGTCTCTAAATCTCATAATAGAATTAACCTTAACTCATCCTTGACCCTAGTTTATCTAGAGATCAAGAGATAAGCTAGTCTCTAAGTCTTTGAATACATTTCCTAACCATGGGTTTATTAGGAGATTAGGCGCGAGCCCTTGATATTGATCTCAATCGAACGGCTGGGCTTAATCTCAAATTAAATTGGCCTTAACCACTAACATCTTGCAACTGCATGTAGCAGCTTACTAACTATTGGGCGTAATCTATGAAGGTTTGGTACTTAACCGCTAGCATCTGGCAACCTCGCACAATGATTAACTAACTATTGGTCATGGAACCTCTGAAGGTTTGGCCTAACCATGGTTTCTTCTCGTGAGTTCACACCTTGCCACCACATGTCCACCATGTCACCATCCATCTATCCTCCTACACAACCGCGTGATCTGACTCGGCACACTACTAACGTCAGTGTGCGATCGCGCCCCTAATGCCACTAGTCAACTTCATCCTTGTCACCATCTGCACACCACTTGTCTACCATCTCACTACCAAAGTTTGCTATCATTAAAATGGGCACACTTCCCAAGGCACCAAGAACATGCACATGTCGAGATCCTCCTGCTCTTCTTCACATTACACTAGCCTCCTTCTCTTCTTCACATTGCAATATGTTTGTGTTTTTGTTTTTAAACACCTCAAAGTTTATCTTTGGCTCCAATGTGGGATTAATCCCTTTTGATGTTTTAAAGTTTTACCTCTTATTGCACCCAAAATTATGGGGCCCACAACCTCCTATACACCACTGGCTAAGGGGCCCGCCAAGGAGCCTCTTGGTTCTTTTTCTAATTACACTATATGCGATGGCATATAAAAAGACTTCAAAAATTTCATCCCCAGCAAATGTGGGATATTAGCTTTTGCATGCCTTCTAAGCCTACACGACCTCTTCCATTTTCTTGCCCATTGGGCAAGATTTATATTTATCTTACCTTCCATTTAGCTGTGCAGGCCTCCACGTAGCATTTACACCTACCAATTTCTATTTGCATTAAGTGATTTGGAATACCTCCCCATATGTTTGCACTGGCTTTGAAAATCTTTACATTTTCTTATTGCACAACCGTTTCCCTTATTTACACCTACAAATTGCATTTACAATGAAATTTTTTCACTTTCACATTGCTCTACGCAAGACTCCAAATGGTGCTTAAAAACATTGTGTAGGACATTGGCAATACACCTGTCATTTACTATGGAATTTTTTCTTTTAAAAACATGGTACTACCTCCTGTGCAGCCTTTTA
>MU228307.1:199892-212565 GCA_018584345.1 Thuja plicata
ATATATATATATATATATATATATAATTGCATGTCCAATGTTTTTGTTTTAAATGTCTTCTTGTATGCTCTAGTTTCTCCTTGGTCCCATGCGCAACATCTTATCATCTTCCAATAGCATCTGCCGCTTGCAATGGAAATGAAATGTTTTTCATTTGAAACCCTTTAAAAAAGTAGGCAACTTGGTTATTGGCACAACTTTCTCTATGAAACAATGTGCAGCTTTGCGCTTTCAAAATTGTGCATGTTTTGTTCCTCATTGCATTGCACAAAATTTGATGAATACAACTACCACATTTGCATTGTCTTTTCAAGTTTTTAATGTTTTTGATGCCTCCACTGGATATATGTTGTGCAACATTGGCATTTGTAATGAGTGATAATTTATAATGTTTGAAGCACCACCACTTCACAAGACTCCTCATCATTTCCCACCTTATATGCATTACGCAGAATTTTACTTCCAATGTACCCGCCAATTGCATTGGCTCAAATGTTTCTAAAGCCTCTTTCTTAATGTAGACACTCCAATGCAATGTGTGGACTTCGCTTGTTTTTAATGACATTTGTATTTATTTCTTGCGCAGACCTACCAACTCATTTGCTTGAAAGATTTGAAATCTTTAACTTATTCATTCTTTCATATTGAGCATTTAAAATCACTTGCATTCAATATTCTTTTGTATTGATTCAAAAAAAAATTTAAACTTTATCCACAAATTCATTTGGCGCATATCTGTCATTTTGTTATGCCAGTCAACCATAATTCTTTGATGCGTCCTTCAAGTTCTTACATGCCTCAAATGTGCCTCAGATATGCTTCCACACTCTAAACATAAACCATGGTGCAATTGGGTCATGAAGCATCGAACTAGTGGCCTTTAAAAGTAACATGTTATCTTTCTGCAAATTGATCTCACTTACAACATCTGGCCTCTGGAACCGGCTTTAAAAACTGACTAGAAGACCTCCCGGAGCTCTCAAATCCAAAAGACATGGATTCTTTCATGTTTACTAATAGTTTTCAAAAACATATCCTCGTGACACTTCCTGACACAAGATATTTTAATCTCTCAAGTTGACCACTTTCACAAACTGCAAATGCACTTTGTAAAAACACATGCAAACCGACTTCAGATTCACTTCTGCAAAATTATCAAGTCATGTCCTGAGACTTCACCACTGGTCCAAGTAGTACACTTACATACAAAGAGTATAAATCCATAATTGGCATCCCAAGACAACCATCTAATATGAAACTAGAATCCTCTGAAAACAACAACTCTGCAAAATTAATTATGTCTAGCACTGAGGATCTGTAGAAATTGATTTTGTATTCAATTCCACAAACCTACCAAAAGAGACCCTTAGAGTCTGAACCTTTGAACATGGATTAATTTTCATACAAGGAATGTAGAACTTCAAGTATCTTTCTCTACCATTCAACTGGTTATTTAACATTGCTCCTCAAAGTCGGCCACTTAACAACTTTGTGAACTCAACTCAGTGAAAGTGTAGAAATTGGATATGGAATGGGGTGGGCAAAGTGATCAACTGGATTGATCAAAGTCTAAAACTCTTCAGGAAGGTACATTTCCAAGTTTTCAATGTAGGGGAACAATCATCTTCACATTTCCTTGAATGGGGTACAATTTATACAGCCTCAAAGTAGGGCAATTAGAGTTCTGGGCAGAATAGAGAAACAAGACAATTCTGGACAACCAACTTTGGGGGATCAAAAACCTAGCAAGCGGAGTCAAAATAGCTTGAGTTTTGAAACATAATCTCTCTGATATACATATTAAACATTCCCAAAGTGTCGGTCCATGAAACTCAAAAGGACACAAGTTATTCAAATGCAAACTGTGCCTAGTACAACAAAATGACACTTAGGCAAAAAATGCAGACTTAGACAAGTGCTCAAAATAAGACATCACGAAATAACTCAAAACTTGAATCTAACGACCTGGGATGTCTTCATATGTAAAAAAAAGGGTAATGAACACCTGATATGCATGGTAGACCTCAAAAATTCATCCTGGAAAATAGGCTCTGACTAGGGACACGTGCCCCATGCGGGCACACAAAGAATTCAAAATCATTGATAGAAGCAAACAACCCCAAAAAATCAAATAAGATCTTTCTCTTTTAAAAAATTGGGAATCCTTATTGAAAGAAAATACACCATGTGATAGAGAGGAAAGTGACTTCTCAAGTACATACATCACTTACAAAAACCTTGAACTCTTCCACAATTAAAATCGGGACTTGCCCCTATCAAAAATCTAATTTTCATCTCCATACATTAAAGGTAAATTGAAATCATCACTTTCATCTTCCTGATCCAACACACTACCATAAATCTTTAGCATATCACATATAAAATAATCAGTACCCTTACTATCAATATGCATTGGGAAATCACAAAGGTACTGAATGTGTTGTTCATTATGAAATACAAGGCTGTGACATTCTTTAAAAATTTTAACCAGCCAAGAAGACAGATTCTAACTCCATCACATAGCTAGAAAAATGTTGACTTACCTTAGTGGATGCTTGGATTTGAAAGGGAAATTTTTTTAATTTGGCCCTATGTATATTACACAAGCACTATAGTGAATCATGATGAACTACAACTTGTGACTTCAGACTTAGTTCATTCCAAGAAACATCAACATGCTAGACTGCAAAAATAAAAGACTCACTTTATATCGGATAGTTGATATGTCCTTGCTGATTCAATTCAACATCTTTAAAAAAACAATGCATCAACACTTTCTACATCCCATTCTTGCAAAAATGAACATACCTTTGGCTAAAGAAAATAATCTAACATAAAATCTAAATCCTCTTTCAACTTCACATAAAATATTTCAAAATGTGGTTCCAATAAATCAACAAGCAGTTCATTGTACATATTCTTATCTTGGCACACATCTCCTTGACACAAACCACTGTTATAGGAGATATGATCAGCATTAGTAACTTCCTCTTGACAAAACATTGATTCAGTACAACTAAAAATATTATAAATATCAATGTCCACATCAAACAAGTTGACATTTATTATTGGTTCAAAGGCAAATTTAGGCTTAGTCTCCATATCATAGGAAATAATTTCTTGAAAACTTTCATAAGTCGGTTCATAGAAATATGACATTAACCCACCAACAACAATTTCATTTTCCTTCTCATGGTCTAGAGCATCCATAATTTTAGATTCATGACTGAGACCATCCCCTACATTACCAAACTCATTTATGGGACCACCATGAATAGAAACACTATCCATTTGATAAGCTGGCATAATGTTATCTAAGGATGGAAATTTACACATTGGCAGACTTTCAAAAACATTTTTAAATACCACAGTCTCAGACTTTGGCTCATTAAAATCCTTATGCCTTTTAGAATCAACAACTTCACAAGATAAGTCACAGGATGCAAGCATACAAATTGAAAAATCCATGTTATCACCATTATTATCTGAAGCAAAAGAATTCATCATTATTTTAGACAAATCAGCACGTTGCCAATCATTCCCAACACATGATAAGTTTTCCTCCTTTTCACAAGGTTGCATATAGACCATTACTTTGTCTTCACAAAAATCAGGGTCATTGTGGCTCCATGAATCCTCTTCCTCAACCAATTCCTTATTGGAACCAAGGATTTAAATTTCTTGGCTCATATCTTTTCATGCAAAGGAATGCCCACAACAACTTTCATCTACATCATAGTTATCACTTTGTTGTTCACAAAAATCTTCCTCAAACTGCAACAATAAATCTACACTATTGTGTTGAAAAGAAGAAAAATCCACTGACTGAATTGAAACATTATCAAATATAGATTCATCTTTGATTTCTTGATATTCGTTGATTTTATCATCAGCATAATAGCCAGCATATTCAACAACATAATCAGATTCAGCATTACTCTCATAACTAGATTCAACATCAGCAAAGTCTGATAGAACTTCCTCATCTGCGGCTTCAAAATCATCATTTGACAAAACACCTACCCCCTCTTTACTTTCCATATTTGACTACAAACAATTTATCTCTATAGCCCCAAAACTGGAAAAACTAGTTTCCAATTCATTAGGTGTGTAACCGCTATATAAATTGATCTCTGCCTTAAGAACAATACAAAATTCTTTACTAACCATACTCACATCAATATGAGGGGCAACTGTTGTTTGTTGAATACACTCTTCACTCACATTTTGTGTTGAAAAATAATTTAAAGCATGGTTAGTAAAATCAGCAGGCATGCAAACATCTTAACATCGGTCTTCACTTCTTGATCCACACCTATCTAGTGCATTTGATACATCATAAAAATGACCACTAGTAGATGGAAAACCTCTTGGGATGATTCCATACCTTAAATTATTTTCAATATCTATTGCTATCATAAAAGCGTGATGCAAGGTTTTATGTTTTTTATCTCTTAACAAGTAGCTCATCTTTTACCAAATGCCCCTAAATAAATAACCAGACAAACAACATCATTTGGTCTTAACTCCATTGGGATTTGACCCAATACTTTTGCAAATCTAAAATTGAAAGGAGGAACCAGCTCACCATTCTATATTTGTATCTCTGCAAAATTCTTTATCACTACAACTGGATTAACTTTTTCACCAAAGTACTCAATAAAAGATGATCTTAACTCTTCCCATGAAGAGATAGAAAATTTTGGCGAGAATGAGAACCAATACCTTGTATCATCTACCAAAGACTAAATAAACAACCTCATAATGTTGTCCTCATATTCAATATCAAAATCCTCCATTAACTCCATGAATTTTCTACAATGTTTTTCAGCATTTTCCTCTCTCCCACCACAGAATCTTGGCAATTTTTCTCTGATTTCGTATGGAAAAGAATTTGGGTAACCACAAATGCCCTCAAAATTTAGAGCTAGATACAACTTAATGTTGAAACTCTATCTATTCAATTTTGTAACATCTTATTAGATATGGTTACACTTGAAAAGACACAAGGCTGGAAATAATCAAAGTAAATTCCCACATGCCTTCATAAAAATTTCAATTTGACCATAAAGAACTTGATCAAACTTCTCAAACAATTTGCATACTACAGCCAAACATGAAATATGAAGCTAACGACATCATAGCATGAAAATAACATTTCAACACTCCTCCCTTTCAACTAGTGTTGATATCACTTAATAGGGAAAAATTTAACAACTAATTTTCATGGATTAATAACTATCCAATGACAAACATAATACCTGGCATCAATTGTAGTGGTTGCAAAATGCTAAATCTGAAGTTACCTTCACGCTTTCCACTAAGTCTTTTGTAGAGTCGCCACCTCCTTTTGGAGGAAAGAATACTTGAACAACTAAGACATAAACCCAAATAAAATTCTCTTCAAACCTTGCATTTAAACATTCTAATTTTCATAATGGGGGAGCACTGTGTGTTCATTGATTCCTCCATTGGCATTCATTCCTTGAAAACTTGGAAGCTCACCCTAATTTTCTTTGGGATGTTTCTTCACCTCAAGATCTTGTGACTGCTTCTCTCATCTTGCATTTATTTGAAATAAACTTTTCATTCAGCACTACTGCAAAGATTGGAGTCGCCACCCAATACAAATTGGGAAATATTATTATGACAATTTGCAAGGACAAACCCTTTGCAAAGTCACCTTTACAAGATAAAACTAACTCCTCACAAGATATGAATTGTTAGACCAAATATCTCAGACACAAAACAACATCCTTCAAACCCCATAACATGAAATATAACTTCTCAACTCTATGCAATCTTGGACAGACTTAACTAGACTCAAAATCAATAAAGCAGGGAGCATGCTCAACTGAAACCTTACAAATTATGCAATTCCTATTCACATGTCCCTAGTAGAGTCACCATTTTTAGCACTTTTTCTTGCAAATTGGAGAATAACTCAAATCTACAACTCTCTCTAACCCAACAACATATGAGCGGGGAAAAAGGATAATTAACAAGGATATAATACTTCTACACTTCGAGCTCGACAGACTCAGGCAGGTGTACCTATCTTCAGAACTCACTACTTCACAATGAATCCTATAGTGGATTAAGGATTCTCTTCCTTCTTCTCTTCGAGCTCAAAGGCTCAGGTAGGATAACCTATTGGATTTAGTTCTTTAATGAATCACCAAAAATGTATGTACTATTCAATACAGATTCTAAACATCCATGTTCTTAAATAGGAAAGTAAAATATTATTTAGTTTTAAGAATTTGATAATGAGACCTGCATAACCAGCAAAGACCATTGCCTTATCTATTGGGCAACAGAGTCAAATAATGTATATCCCCAAAAAACCCTCTAATTCCAAACATATAGAAACTAAATGAAATTCCTTACAAGTCACTCTTTTCACTCCAATACCCAAACATCAAATTCATATGCAAACTTTGAACTCTCAGAACTTGTATTCAAGATTTTCTCTCTCCTTGAAAGAAACTCAACCACAAATTCACAGCTACCTTATAACGAGTATATTAAAATGCCTTACAAGTTAATACATAAGAATTCAAACAAGACACACAAAGACATCACCAATATGGATAGGGATTCCATTGCTTTTCATTAAATTATTCCTGATTGAGTGCATTCTAAGACAAAGAACTCATTAAGACAAGACCCATAAAACAGGAAATTGCCCAACAGTGTTCATTTCACCTTCCTTGTAACAATAGAGAAGAAGAAAGATATAGGAGAAAAGGAAATCCAAATTTATCCCCTAACACCTGTCTGTTTCCAAACAAATACCTTCTCCTCCAAAGAAATTTGATCTCCTTCAGCAACTACCTCTTCTCACAATCATTCTCTTCAACAAATTTGATTCCACTTTCCTTTTCCAAAGTCTGATTTCATTTTCTGAGAAAAACCTCCCATGAATGCTTCTCTTCTAAGCTTTGAAATATAAATATTTCACCAAACTATAGTGTTTCAATACTTCAACTTGCACATTTATTTCAATTCTTTCATTTTATCTCCTTTTCTATAAAAATTTGATCTTATTTTCCCTTTAATACTTGCACAGACTATAGTCCTTTTAATTCCTTTTATCTTTTAAATCCTTCACATTTCTCTGTCTTTGAAATTTCTCCTTTTACGCACACTCTTGCCTAGAACTCACAATATTTTTCCACTTGTCAAGTACTGGTTGGCTGCTCTTTAACTAGGCTGAGAACTCTACTCTAACCATGGTCTACCTAGAGATTGGGAGATAACTTAGTCTCTAAGTCTTTGAATTTTTTCCTTAACCCTGAGTTTATTGGGAGACTTGGAGATAGGCCTTAGTCTCTGAATCTCATAATAGACTTAACCTTAACTCATAATTGACCCTAGATTATCCAGAGATCAAGAGATAAGCTAGTCTCTAAGTCTCTGAATCCATTTCCTAACCATGGTTTTATTAGGAGATTCAGTGCAAGCCCTTGATCCTAATCTCAATCGGAAAACTAGGCTTAATCTAGGAGTAAATTTTCCTTAACCACTAACATCTCATGACTATATGTGGAAACTTACTAACTGTTGGGCGTAATCTCTAAAGGTTTGGTACTTAACCTCTAGCATCTTGTAACCTCGCATGGTGGTTAACTAACTAGTGGTCACAGAATCTCTGAATGTTTGGCCTAACCATAGTTTCTTCTCACAACTTCATGCCCTAGTGCTACGTGTCTTCCATGTCTCCCTCTATCTAGCCTCTTGTGTGACCACGTGATCTGACTGGGCACACTGCTAGTGTCAGCGCGTGATTGCACCCCTAATTCCACCTTTCAACTCCATCCTCGTTACCATCTATGTGCCACTTGTCTACTAGCTCACTGCCAAAATTTTCTATCGGTCAACTGGGCACACTTCCCAAGGCACCACCTGCGCGTGCGTGTCAAGAGTCTCCTGCTCTTCTTCACATTACACTATGTTTTTTGTTTTTTCTTTTAAACACCTGAAAGTTCTACTTTGGATCCAATATGTGACTAATCCCTTTTGATGTTTTAAATTTTTACCTCTTATCACACCCAAAACTATGGGGCCCATAACCTCCTACACACCACTAGCCAAGGGGCCTGCCAAGGAGCCTCTTGAATCTTATTCAAATTACACTATATGTGCTAGCATATAAAAATACTTCAGAAATTTCATCCCCAGCAAATGTGGGATATTAGCTTTTGCATGCCTTCTAAGTGTGTGCGGCCTCTTCCATTTTCTTGCCCATTGGGTAAGCTTTGTATTTATCTTACCTTCCATTTAGTTGTGTAAGCCTCCATGTAGCATTTACACCTACCAATTTCTATTTACATTAAGTAATTTGGAATGCCTCTCCATATGTCTGCGTTGGCTTTGAAAAGATTTAGTTTTTGTTATTGAGCAACCTTTTCCCTTATTTACACCTACAAATTGCATTTGCAATGAAATATTTTCACTTTCACATTGCTTTGCGCAAGACTCCTTGTGGTGTTTCAAAACATTGCATAGGACATTGGCGATACACCTGCCATTTGCTATGAAATTTTTTCCTTTTAAAAACATGGTACTACCTCCTGTGCATCCTTTTAATTTTGTTACGCTACACAGGCTTCTCTCTAACTATTTACGTAGGGTCTTGTTTTCATTAAACCTGTCAATTGGATGTGAAATTTTTTGTTTTAAATGTCTTCTTATATGATCTGGTTTCTCCTTGGTCCCACGTGTAACATCTGATCATCTGCCAATAGCATCTTCTTCTTGTAATGGAAATGAAATGTTTTTCATTTGAAACCCTTTAAAAATGCAGGCAACTTGGTTATTGGTGTAGCTTGCTCTATGAAACAATGCGCAGCTCTGTGCTTTGGAAATTGTGCATGTTTTGTTCCTCATTGTATTGCACAAAATTTGATGAATACATCTACCACATTTGCATTGTATTTTCAATTTTTTAATGTTTTTAATGCCTCCATTGGATATACGCTGCGCAACATTGGTGTTTGTAATGAGTGATAGTTTATAATGTTTTTAGCACAACCACTTCATAAGACTCCTCAGCATTTCCCACCTTATATGCATTACACAGAATTCTACTTCCAATGTACCCTCCAATTTCATTGGCTCAAATGTTTCTAAATCCTCTTGCTTAATGTAGACACTCTAATGCAATGTGTGCGCTTCACTTATTTTTAATGACATTTGTGTTTATTTCTTGCGCAGACCTGCCAACCCATTTTCTTGAAAGCTCTGAAAGCTTTCACTTCTTCATTATTCATATTAAGAATTTTAAATCACTTGCATTCAATATTCTCTTGCATTGATTCAAAATTTTTTAAACCTTTATCAACAAATTCATTTGGCGCATATCTGTAATTTTGTTATGCCAGTCAACCAGAATTCTTTGATTCATCCATCAAGTTCTCACGTGCCTCAAATGTGCCTTAGATATGCTTCCACTATCTAATTAGAAACCATGGTGCAATTGGATCACAAAGCATCAAACTGGTGGCCTTTAAAAGTAACCTTTTATCTTTCTACAACTTGATCTCACTTACAACATCTGGCCTCTGGAACCGGCTTTAAAAACTTACTAGAAGACCTCCTAAAGCTCTCAAATCTAGAAGACATGGAGTCTTTCATGTTTAATAACAGTATAATAAAACATATCCTCATGATGCTTCCTGATGCAGGATATTTTAATCTCTCAAGTTGACCACTTTCACAAACTGCAAATGCACTTTGTCAAAACACATGCAAACCGACTTCAAATTCACTTCTATAAAATTATCAAACCATGTCCTGAGACTTCACCACTGGTCCAAGTAGTACACTTACATACAAAGTGTATAAATCCATAACTGGCATCCCAAGACAACCATCTGATATGAAACTACAATCCTCTGTAAACAACAACACTGCAAACTTAATTATGTCTAGCACTGAGGATCTGTAGAAATTGCTTTTGGATTCCATTCCAGAAACCTACCAAAAGAGACCCTTAGAGTCTGAGCCTTTGAACATGGATTCATTTTCATACAAGGAATGTAGAACTTCAAGTATCTTTCTCTACCATTCAACCAGTCATTTATCATTTCTTCTCAAAGTCAGCCACTTAACAACTTTGTGAACTCAACTCAGTGAAAGTGCAGAAATTGGATATGGAATGGGGTTGGCAAAGTGATCAACTAGATTGATCAAAGTCTAAAATTCTTTAGGAAGGTACATTTCCAGATTTTTTAATGCAGGGGAATAATTAGCTTCTCATGTACTTGAATGGGGTACAACTTGTAAGGCCTCAAAGTAGGGCAATTAGAATTATGGGCAGAACAGAGAAAGTAGACAATTCTGGACAACCAACTTTGGGGGATTCAAAAATCTATCAAGCGGCCTTGAAATAGCCTGAGTTTTGAAACATAAGCTCTCTGATATACATATTAAACATTAACAAAGTGGCAGTCTATGAAACTCAAAAAGGCACAAGTTATTCAAATGCAAATATTGCATGTTACAACAAAATGACACTTAGGCAGAAAATGCAAACTTAGACTAGTGCACAAAACAAGACATCACGAAATAACTCGAAACTTGAATCAGACGACCTGAGATGTCTTGATATGTCAAAAAAGTGGTATTGAACACCTGATATGCATGGTAGACCTCAAAAATTCATCTGGGGAAATAGGTACAAAAAGAAATTATAGGGGGTCAGAATACAAAAGACTAACAAGGTACTCAAAAACCCTTGTTGCATTTTTCAGTCCCAACAAGTGGATAGCCGCATATATCTCGATCCTTTTTATGTGTAAGCTATGGTGAGCTTGAACCAATTTCCTTGTCTGATTCTAATAAATTTCTAAGTAAGGTGTACGACACATTATGTACCCAAGGATATGAACATTGCAGGTCATTGCAGGTTACATATTCTATATTACAGATGAACAAAAGATGATTACTAAAGCAAAAGGAGATAACTGAAAATTCATCCTGGTCTCTATGCCTTGATGCTTAGGTTTATTTTTGATATTTCATCCAATACAAATAGTATTCATACTTTCATGATACTTTCTTGGTATCAGTGACAGTTGTACTAACTGATGATGTCAGTTACACAAAGCCCTATGATGATAAAATACCAAAATGTAAAAAGATCAGTGACAGTCCTAGAAGTCTGCATTTAGTTGCACTTAATATTGCATCATTCATTTAAAAATCATAAGTACTTGAGCTCAAGATGATTTCCTAGTTTATTCAAAATCCAAGTTTGACTATTTAATGTATGTTACTCATATATTCATGTCGTTACATATCCATTGGATTCATTTTGCATTCATAATTCAAGTATTACATTTTTACATCCTAAGTGCATCCATACCTATATTTTCATAATGAAAATCTCAAAAACATACATCTACATATTCATATAGAATCATCTAACACATCTATATATTAGTAATAATCAAAGGGCATAAATGATGTCATCACATGAATCTATCCTAAATCATCATAAAGACCAAGTACATCAAGTGTTAATCAATCTAATCATCTATCACATACATTTGATGACATGTAATGTATTAAATGGTTGACTATATTAAGTTGAAGATGGTGCAAGACATTAAATCAGTTAATGGTTTGTATTGTCATTGATGTCAACTTGATATCATATGTATGGTCATATACATAATGCCAAAGACTTTAAAGAATCAATAGAATAAAGGTTATGCCTTCAGAAATGCATAAAAGTCAAGTATTCACTAAGTGACAAACTACACTGGTGGAGTGCACACCATCGGTAAAGACAGAGATAAAGTCACAGTGATGCACAATGAGAAGAAGATAGTGTTTCCCGATGATGCAGAATCAAAGGATGCCTGACAAGCTAAACATAGTGTTTCCCGATGAGCAAGATCCAATGATACCCGACGGATGGAGATCCCAAAGCTAACTAAAGTTACATCGATGGAACTGGCAGTTGTCACCGGTGATGAACTGCAGAGTTGACCGATAGAACAGAGAGATCAGAAAATGACAAAATATCTAGTTGGCAGAGCTAAAGGATAGACTTAACTAGTTGTTTGATTTGTTTTATTCAACCATAGTTAAGTAAATAATTTGTACATTTGGCAAGAAGATAAATATGAGATAAATTAGGAGTTAAATCCGTAAATCAATTTGGTTGGATTTTTTTTCATGCCAAGAATCAAGAATCAAGAACCTAGAATTAAGGAACATCATGTCTATATAAGAGACAAGCATAATTCACTTCAATGGGATGCGAGTAAGAAATTAGATACATGGGGGAGTGAACTGATAGAAGATGCTGAAGTGAAACTGATGAAGGATTAACTTCATACAGTCCTGATCAATCAAGCTGAGGGAGAGCTAAAGAATTCTGCAGACACCGACAAACAGAAAAGCACAGCATCACAGAGCAAAAAGAGTTAAGTACAAATGAATTGTATTGATACATTGATCAAAAAGATATTGTAAGTAAATAGATCTAAAAATATGCAATTCAGTTGCATTAGAAATAGGTCATTTTATTTTAGTTTAACCATTGAAGCATTAAGTCTCTTAACAGAGCAGGACTTAACAGTCTTTTGTAATTAAGGTATATCCTAACAGATTACCAGAAGGTTGACTCATGATAGTAGCATCGGTCTTACCTAAAGCC
>MU228307.1:227545-258568 GCA_018584345.1 Thuja plicata
ACCAATACCTGATAAGTGGAGTCTTATCCTGCTTTTCCATGAAGCAAAGTTGTCTTTGTTCAACTTGGGCACATCTCGTTTGTTCATCTTGTGATCTTTACTTAGGTCTTGAAACCTTCCTTCTAAGCATACAAGCTTTGATACCAATTGTTAGTAATAACTGAGAGGGGGGGTGAATCAGTGGCCTCAAAAATTTATCCTTTAATCTTTAACCACCAATCAATACACCTTAGATTATTAAATCCCTACAAGATGCATGCCATGAAATAATTATAATATTTGACTGTCTGTCCTTAATCTCCTTGATAACTGATAAGCAGTAAAACTTATTTACCAATACTCAGTAAATATGCAGAGTATACCAATCAATCCAAAAATGCATATGTGAAAAGTAAAACAATAAAGTAATAAACCATACACACATAACACATGGATTTTAACGTGGAAACCATGTTAAGGGAAAAACCACTGGGACCGGTACCCCAAATTTTCACTCTTTTGAAGTGAGCCCTATTAGGATCCAACCCTGTTAAAGGTTACAAACAAACTGTTAGGTGCGACCTTGTTAGAGGATTTTATACATATAGGTTTTCACTTAGTATCTAGCATCTATTTTGCTACCATCCTTGAATCAGCCTCCTTCTTAGACTGTCAATAGGCTTTAGGCAAATCTTGCTACCATCCTTGAATCAACCTTCTTCTTAGGCTGTCAATAGGCTTTATGAAAATTCAATGCTACTTTCGTTAATCAACCTTTTTGGCAATCTATTAGGATATACCTCAATTATAGAAGATGGTTAAGTCATTCTCTGTTAAGAGACTTGATGCTTCAATGGTTAAATTGAAACATTATGACCTATTTCTAATGCAACTTGAATTGCATATTTTCAGATCTATTTAAGTAAAATACCTCTCTGATTAATGTATCAATTCAATTCTTTGTGCTCCACACTTTCTGCTCTATGATGATGTGCTTCACTGTTCATCGGTGTCTACAAAATTCTTCAGCTCTCCTTCAGCTTGATTGATCAGGACTGTATGAAGTTATCCTTCACCAGTTTCTCTTCAGCATCCTCTTTCTATTCACTCCCCTTTCATGTATGTGATTGCTTGTGATTACGGAAATGAATTATGCTTGTCTCTTATATAGACATGATGTTCCTTAATTCTTGATTCTAGATTCTTGAATCTTGGCGTTAAAAATAATTCAGCCAATCTGATTTACAGATTTAACTCCTGATTTCTCTCATAGTTATCTTCTTGCCAACTGTACAAATCTTCTTTAAATCAATTACTTAACTTTGGGTGAATAAATAAAATAAAACAACTAGTTAAGTCTATCATTAAGCTCTACCAGCTAGATATTTTGTTATTTTCTGAGCTCTCTGTTCTGTCGGTCAACTTTGCTTTTAGTCATTAGTGACAACTGCCAGTTCCATTAGTGTAACTTCAGCTAGCTTCAGGATCTTCGTCCGTCAGGCATCACTATGATTTTTCTCATTGGGAAACACTATCTTCTTATCATTGGGCATCACTGTGAATTTTTCTTTGCCTTTACCGATGGTGTGCACTCCATCAGTGTTGTTTGTCACTTAGTGAATACTTGACTTTTATGCATTGCTGAAAGCATAATCTCTATTTCATTGATTCTCTGAAGTCTTTTGCATTATGTATATGACCATATAGATGATATCACATTGACATCAATGAAAATACAAACCATTAACTAATTTAATGTCTTGCATTATCTTCAACTTAACATTATCAAACATTCAATCAGTTACATGTCATCAGTAATAACACCTTGCAAATTTTCTTCTCATAAAGAATTTTCCTCCAAGAAATAATTCTCCAATCTCCAAAAATTCTCTCCCAATTGTGATCAATCACCCCTTCCTCATCTCCCATTCTGCCCCCTTTTTATACAATTATCTTTACTTATTATTGTTCCAACCATAATATTTGTAAATATCTACAAATATTCTATTTTTACCATATAATCTTAAAAATTCCCTAAATTAAGCCTTACAACAATTTTAAAATAAATACAAATGTTTAAAAATTAGCTTAGGTTTTATGAGGATGTGGCTCGAGCCCCTATATGGTCGTCTCACCGCTAAGACAAAAGTAATCTCTGCTGAAATAGATTTTAAAGTTCCAGCATGGTGCAATGGCTGGGAGAACTTAGCGGAGGATGGGAGGTCGAAGGTTCCAATCTTGACGCCTCTTTTATTGGGTCTCTAGAAATGATTTACTTTAAGTAAATATTGCCTCGCGTTAATTTCAAATGATATGCATGGTGTAATGGTTAGTGGGAAGAATAGCATGAAGAATAGTGTCACCTTGTTCATCTTGAAATTTGCAAATAGGTACCTTTGCCAATTTGATAAACATCTACAAATCTAGCTCAAGACACAATCTTTGTTATAACCCTCAAAATATTTTGGAAACAGAAATCAATTGCACCAAATCTAAGCTCAATTATGCAATTTATCACAATCCAAGCATTGTAAATTCACCATTACTTCTCATGCATGCATGAATGGCCTTCAGTGACTGAAAATTGTTGGCATTTATATCTTAACTTTGAGTGCTAGTGCAAAAACCAAGTGCATGCCTCTTCTATCTAACTTTCATTCAAATTTTACAATACCCAGGAAAAATTCCACATGTCACTACCTGATTTATCAACATCCCTTTTCTTCCCCTTTCTACATTTAGCATGCTGAGAAAGTGCCACCTAAACATATGGAAACTAATCACAAGATTGCATCATAACCCAAGAGTTTTTTATTTGCTTCGCAAGCCACCAACAATGCTATCAAATCCTCTTTACTCACGATCTTGTGACTCCTTTCTTCTAATATTACAATACCTCATGGGTAAGTGATAGCCATTGATCTTCATCAAACCCTTTAGTCATAGCCTCACTAGAGCATATAGAATATTCCTTCTCCATCAGTGAGTTAGCAATAGCCTTTGATCTTCATCAAACAACTTACTTTATCCCGAGCTCGCAACTTAAAACTTAACTTAACTTAAACCCTTGCGAGCATGCGACCACAGAGCATTTCCAATTTTTTTCACCTTTATTGTGAGCTCACAACCTTAAAATTTAACCTATGTGATAACCATGAAACTGACTAAGGTTAAAACCATTTCCTTCTCACAACTTAAAATGTTAGACATCAAGTAAACCGGTGAGTGAGTGATTGAACCAACTAAGCTGCTAAACTAACCACATCACACACTCGCGGGTTAAAAGGACTTAACTGCCAACCACTTGTGACCCTTTGATAACATAACACCTTCTTTGATTTCTAACTCGCTACCTTAAACAACTTAATAAAACAAAACCTACAAGCTATCAATAAAGCTTAGTCCTTCTATTACTCACAAGCTCGCGACATGAAACAACTTAAGACAAAGATTACGTGTGACCTTGTGAGATGACACAAAGAGACAATAATTTCATCATTTGACTTTGAAAAAGAAGGCTAAAACTGCTAAAATATTCAAAAATTTAAAAACTATGTGGGAAAACAACACCTTAGCCTTCATAAAAAAATTGAAAAATTGTGCTAATAATGGTTCTGATTGGGGAAGGTTGATTTCAAGATCAACACTTGAATTCAACACTATGGGATGCAAATCAAGAACTGAAACCCTAAAACCTACACACACACCCTTAAAAAAAAAAAACCAACCTAAAAACAAATATATAACCTACTGTGCATAGAAGAAGAAAAGCCATGAGAAATAGGGTTTGAGGAATTGTCCATCCACTGGCAATTCCTGCATCTCACCATTCTAATTTTGCAAGTAATATGAGTCCTTCCCATGGAAATCTTGAATGATGAAAGGGCCCAACCATGGTGAATCAAAATTTCCATGCCTCCCATTTTATTTTGCTCTTGTATTCCATTGGAGAACCATATCATTTATCTGGAACTTCCTTTCAGTTTCTCTTTTGTCAAACAAGTAATGATTGTTTTTGTATTTTTAGACTCTTCTTGTGTGCTTCATTCCTTATTTCTTCTAGTTCAACTAGTTGCATCATCCCATCCTTTATGGGTTCTATCATTTCTATTACTTCTTCCTACAAGAGTTTTTAAACTAGTAATAGATTATTCAAGGTCAATCTTGCCTGTGCTCCATAAACCATTTCAAAAGGGGAGACCCCTATAGCCTTCTTAACTATTATCCTATCATCCCACAAAGCCAATTTTAGTTTTGACCTCCAAGACTTCTTATTCTTTTCCAAAATCTTCTTAATGATTTTCATTATGATTTTATTTCTGGACTCATCATGTCTGTTTCATTGTGGGTGACAAGGTGAATAGTAAGATACAACAATACCATAACCCTCTGATAAAGACTCCCTTAGTGTGCTTGCACAAACTCACTAGGACCCTAATTGTTCCTAGTTTCCTCAAGACCCTAATATTTTCTTCTAGGATCTTCCAAGTCCTTACCTAACTATTTTAGGACCTCTTCAATACCTCTTTGATAGATGGCAACCATTGTGCTTCACTATGGATGACTATCAACAAGTCTTTCTTCACTTATTTGCTCTTTCTTGGATTCTCCCAAGTGTCTTTTGACTCCTCTCCTTAGAAAGTGTTTGCAGTGCTTAAAATTAATTCTAGACACCTTCTTGGACTTAATTTTATCCCTTTAGGATTGGGTATCAATTCTTTTTCAAATGATTTCAAAACTCTTATGGAATCTTGGCTTTTAGGCCTAATTCTCTACTAGCCCTATTTGACTAGTTTTTAAAAATTCTTTTAAATATTTCCCAAAAACCAATTTGGTATTCATATACCCTTTTTCCAAAAAATTTAAGATTTTGTAGGTCTTTTCCCTCTAAGGTCTTTGTATAGTGGATTCCTATAATTAAGGGAAACTAGGGCTAATTGAGTTTTTCTCGACCAGTCAAGAGACTTATGCTTCAAAATGTACCCAAATGGATTGGGAAAGGCTTAAATTTCTTCTGAGGTAATTGTATAACCCCAATGAATACAAAACCACTCTTGGTTTCACTCTTCCAATCAATCCCCTGCATTCAAACACAATAAGATCTCTGAAAATCTCCTAACCAAGTGCACTCGACTCACCTAGGACTTGTCTTTAAAAAAATTACAACAAATTCTCAGAGATCTTCCCTCCATATTTACACTATAAAAGGGCTCCCCTTCCATATCCCTCAAGTTCATGATGAAATTCATAGTAGGGTTCTATGGGGGAGCCATTTTCTACATACTATCCTGAAAGGACCAGGGACTAGCTAGCTAACAACAGAATTTACAAACCTACTCTAGTGAACTCAAAGAAACTTAAAACCAAAACAAAACACACTCTAATTAATACAAATACAAGAATCTGACTCTAAATTGAGTGATTGAATCCATTAAAGAACTCTTGTAAGCAAAAGTAAGTAACAGTTCACACAAAACATAATACAGAGCAACTTCTCAAAATGTGTATTACTTCTCCAAATTAGCCAACCTCGGAAAATGGCCTCCTCATGGTTTTATATCCTTTCCACATGGGTGCAGGTGGTTAGAATAACTACCAAGCCCCAAAACATTGAATTTGTAATTTCTTGACAATGTTGTCATGCAACTTTGCAAAGTTGCAAATTTTGTCATGACAACATTTTGTCAACTTTTGCAATATTACTTCTAACTTAGATTTATGACTTAAAAACTATAGAAACTTATCTAAAAACACCATAGAGGCCATTTTAGGCTTTAATACAAGATTTACTAAGACTTTTAGGCTTTTTGACCCAAAATCCCAACTTTAGGCATTGAAAAGAACTAAACACTAACATAAAATAAAAACTAGAATAGATTGATCCTAGTCTAATCCATCTAGAAACTTACTCACAAGATCTCCTAAGGCCTAAAAAAACACTCTTAACCTTGCTAGGGTCAGTACAAGCCACAAAAAAAACTTGGAACTAGGAGATAACCTAGGTGCTCCTACACCATTCTCTCAAACAAAAATATTTTAACTCACTCTTGGACTGGTCAAGTTAGAGTCTATCCCCAAATTCTTAAACTATGTTTCTTTGATCCAAGTAGCCTCTGCATCTCCTTGGACATGCCACTTTACTAGATGCTCCTTGTAAGTCTTTTGTCTAGTCTATTTGTAGACCCTTGAATCAAGTACCTTTTCTACTTTCTTTGATGGTGTAAGGGGTAATTGCAGGTCCTCCACTTCTTGTATAACTTCAGTAAGACTCTGATAAGGATCAGGAGTAGGGCCCTTGTAAAGGAATAGAACTGCAACATTGAAGATTGGAGACAATCCAATATCTTCAGGGAGTTCCACTTTGTAAGCATTGCTACAATATTTGGCCAGAATAGTGCAAGGTCCTAATCTCCTCATCTGTAGATTATTGGGCACTCCCTTATGCAACCTTTCCTTGTTCAAATGGACCATTAAAAGATCCCCTACCTAGAATTGTATATATTTCTTTCTTTCATCCACCTTTTTCTTTATCTTTGCAGTGTTCTCTGTCAATGTCTTTCTCACTGATTCATGTACTTCTTTCATGGAGTGTGCAAATTCCTCTACATACCCACTCCCTTTGGATCCATCCATTAACTCTCTAAGTTCACATATCCTCTAGGATGTAACCCGTAAACTACATCAAATGGACTCCTTCCAGTTGTCTCGTTGACTGTGTCATTATAAGAATATTCTACATGCCCCAAAAGTTGGTCCCAAGCTTGACCATATTATTTAGTGAGACACCTCAGTAGGTTCCCTAGACTCCTATTCACTACCTCAATTTGACCATCTATCTGAGGGTGATAAGAAGACCCAAAGGATAGGTTGGATCCCAATTTTTTCTACAGTGTCTTCCAAAAGTGACTCATAAATTTTGAGTCTCTGTCTGAAACTATACTCAAGGATAACTCATGGATTCTCACCACCTCTTTGAAGAATATATGTGCAATCTAACAAGCATCATGAATATTCTTACAAGGAACAAAATGTTCCATTTTGTTGAATCATTCTACTATGACATATATACTATCAAATCCTTGTTTTTTCCTTGACAAACCCACTACAAAGTCCATGCTCAAGAATTCTCATGGTCTACTTGGAATGGGGATAAGTTGATAAAGACATGCATTGGAGGATGTTCCCTTAACTTTTTGACACACTACACAACATTCCACATACTTTCTAATGTCCTGAATCATTCTTAGCCAAAAATAAAACCTCTGCACTAACTCTTGAGTCTTCTTGACTCCAAAGTGATCACTAAGTGCCCCATTATGCTTTTTCTTGAATCAAATTTTCCCTCATTGATCCCCTAGGGACACACAACTGACTACCCTTACAAGTCACTCTGCATTGTATATTTAGAAAAATTGCCCTAGAAATGATTCTTATGTTCCTTACATACCTTGTCTATCTCTGCAAATTCTTCATCCTTTGCATACAAGTCTTTAAAACTTTCAATGCCTATGCCCTGCAATCGCACTTCTTGCACTATCAGAAGTCTTCTGCTTAGTGCATCAGCTAATTTGTTCTGCAATCCCTTCTTATGCTTGATATTGAAGGTGTAAGCATGCAAGTATTCCACACATTTCATGTGTTTGTGACTGAGCTTGTCTTGGGAGTTCAAAAATCTAAGAGCCTGGTTATCTTAATACACCACAAATTATTTAGGAAGAAATTAGTGCCTCCATTTCCTCAATGCTTGAACTAGAGCATACATCTCTAAGTCATAGGAAGAGTACTTCCTCTTTACATCACTGAGCTTCTCACTGTGAAAAGCTACTAGCCTCCCTTCTTGGCTCAAGATAACCCCTATAGAAACATTGCTAGCATCACACTCAACTGTGAAGAGTCTCTTAAAACTTGGGAGAGTTAAGATAGGTTGAGTGGCTATCTTTTTCTTTAACAATTCAAATACTAGGTTAGCTTTTTCATTCCACATAAACTTTATTCTCATTCCCCCTTTTATAGTATCCAACATGGGAGCACAGATAGCACTAAAATGTTTGATGAATTTCCTATAGTATTGGGCTAAGCCATGAGAGCTTCTCACCGTTGTTGCAGTTTTGGGGGTAGGCTAGTTGATGATGGCTTCTACCTTGCTTGGATCCATCTTAAGATTCCCTTTAGCCAACACAAAACCAAGATGCACTAGTTCTTGCTTCAATAACTCACACTTATCCAGATTTATCATTAGCTTTTCTTCATGCAATTTCTTAAAACCAATTTGCAAATGTCTTAAATCTTCTTCTTTAGTCTTAATAAATACTAAGATATCATCTAGATATACTACAACAAACTTACCAATGTAGTCTTTTAGAACTTCGTTCATAAGCCTCATGAATGTGTATGGGGCATTTGATAGCCCAAATGGCATTACAATCCACTCATACAAACCTTCTATGGTTTTGAAGGTAGTCTTCCATTCATCTCCCTCCTTGACCCTAATTTGATGATAACTACTTTTTAGGTCAATCTTAGTAAAGTACTTGGCCTCTCCTAATTAGTCCATTAGGTCTTCTATCCTTCGGATAAGGAATCTATACCTAATGGTTATTCTATTAATGGCTCTAGAATTAGTGCATAACCTCCAAGTTCCCCCCTTCTTGGGTGCTAGGACAGTGGGAACAACACATGGGCTTATACTTTTCCTAATGAGGCCTTCGTTTAGGAGTTCTTGTATTTGCTTGGAAATCTCCTCATTTTATTGAGGGGTCATCTTATATGCAGATTTGTTAAGAAGGGTGGCTCCTAGGATAAATTCTATTTGGTGGCTAATAGCTCTCTTAGGGGGTAAGGTAGTTGGTTTCCCATCACTTACAATGTCTTTGTACTCCTTAAATAATTCTTGCACTTCCAAGGGGATCTTTGTCTTCCTTACTATCTTCTCTACATTTTCTTCCTTTGGCTTCAAATCCAATGCATATCCTACTCCCTCTCCTTCTTCTAGAGCTTCTAAGAACTCTTTTTCACTTACCAAAAGAACATTAGGGCATGTGGGCTTCACTTCTCCTTCTTCTAGCAGTGACTGGATTTTGAAAGTCACACCATCTTTCTTGAAAGAATATGCATTTTTGGCTCCATCATGCATGGCTTGGCTTTCAAATTGTCATGGCCTTCCTAGTAAGAGGTGACAAGTATCCATTGGTATTACATCACACAGTACCCTATCTTTGTACCTTCCAATATATAATTCCACCCATTCTTGTTCATTCACAAGGACATGTTGTCCCTTGTTCAACAAAGTAACCTTGTATGGATTTCTATGTGGAATTCTCTTCATTTTCAATTTTCTAACTGCCTCCTTTAACACAATATTGTCAGTTGACCCTGAGTCAATGATGATTTTACACACCTTACCCATAATTTTGTGCTTCACTCTGAATAGTGATCTTCTTTGGCTTGGTTCTTCTCTCACTGGTTCTTTAATTAGTGTCCTTATTATCATTAAATTCTCTCCCTCTTCTGACTCTAAGGGTACTTTAGGGTGTTTTTTACTACTAGTAGATTCTTCTTGAAAAAAATTGACTCTATTTTCACTCCCTTGGGAAGTAGAGCCTTTCTCTGGAAACCTATAGGCAGGGTGTCCCATTTGGTTGCACTGATAGCACTTCATTGTTGAAAAATAGGAACCTCCTCCTTGGCTATTGTCCCTTCCTCTCCAATTACTATTAGATCCTCTTCCTCTATTGAAGCCTCCTCTATTTGAGCTTCCCTCTTTTTTTTCAGTCAATTTAGTCTCTCCTTGGGTCTTTTGTTCTGAACTCCTACCACCATATCCTCCTCTTTGGCCTCTGCCATCTCTTCCTCTTCCTCTGCCTCTAGCATTGCATGAGTCTTGTTTCTTTTTCAAATTTTTGTCCACCTTAACTACAAGTTGGTGTCACCTCTAAACTGTGGTAGGGGTTAGTAGACTCAATTCATCTTGTATAGCCCACCTTAATCCATTTAGATATCTGGCTAATTTCACACTTTCATCTTCTACAACTCTTGACCTCATGCACAACTTTTGAAACTCCTTGGTGTAAGACTCAACATCCAATTCTTTTTGTCTTAAACTTTGTCTTTTCTTATGTAACTAAATTTCGTAGTCTTCTAGCACATATGCCTCTCTGATTTTAGCTACCATAGCTTTCCAAGTGGCAATGGGTTTCTTTCCTCATTTCTCCCTCTCACCTTGGATGAATTTCCACCAAGTGAGTGTAGAACCTCTAAGCCTTTCTTTAGCCACTTTTACTTTTTGGGTTTTTGTTATTCCATCACATTCAAAATGGTTCTCAAGTCCTTCAATCTAGTGTAGGACTACTTATGGTTCCATTTTCCCACTAAAGATTGGGATTCCCTCTAATTCCTTTCCACTTAAGGCTTTTAACACTTTCAAGAAGGGTTCTTCAGTGAGGAGAGGGTCTGGTTTAGGGACCTTATCATCTATGGCTATTTCTTTATTCTTGCCTTCAACTTTATCTTTGACTTCCTCAGTCTTCTCCTCCACTTGATCAATTTTTTTCTCTAATTGGGCCAATCTATCTCTAAGAAATATGTTCTCTTCTTCTTTCTCATCCACTTTCTTTGAAATTTCTACATTGGTCACCATTTTAGACTCTCCTACTGACTCTGCAGGTTGAAACATTCACCACAAGCCTAATCTTTTAGGCTCTGATACCAATTTGATAGAGACTCCCTTAGTGTGCTTGCACAAAATCACTAGGACCCTAATTGTTCCTAGTTTCCTCAAGACCCTACTCTTTTCTTCTAGGATCTTCCAAGTCCTTAACTAACTATTTTAGGACCTCTTCAATACCTCTCTGAGAGATGGAAACCATTGTGCTTCACTAGGGGTGACTATCAACAAGTCTTTCTTCACTTCTTTGTTCTTTCTTGGATTCTTTCAAGTGTCTTTTTGGCTCCTCTCCTTAACAAGTATTTTTAGGGGTTACAATTAAATATATACACCTTATTGTACTTCATCTATCCCATTAGGATAGGGTATCAATTATTTTTCAAATGATTTCCAAACTCTTATGAAATCTTGGCTTTTAGGCCTAATTCTCTACTAGCCCTATTTGACTAGTTTTTCCCACTTCTTTCAAATCTTTCCCAAATAACCCAAAAAACCAATTTGATATTTAGATACCCTTTTCCAAAAAATTTAATATTTTTTAGGTCTATTTCCTCTAAGTTCTTCATATAGTGGATTCTTATAATTAAGGGCAACTAGGGTTAATTGAGTTTTTTATGGACTAGTCAAGAGAATTATGCTTCAAAATGTACCTAAATGGATTGGGAAAGGCCTATATTTCTTCTAAGATCACTGTATAACCCTAATGAACAAAAAACCACTCTTGGTTTCACTCTACCAATTGTACCCCTACATTCAAACATAATAAGATCTCTGAGAAGCTCCTAACTGGGTGCACTGGACTCACCTAGGGCTTGTCTTTAAAAATAGTAAAACAAATTCTCAGAGCTCTTCCCTCCATATTTATAATATAAAGGGCTCCCCTTCCATATCCCTCAAGTCCATGATGAAATGCATAGTAGGGTTCTATGGGGGAGCCATTTTTTCTACAAACTATCCTGAAAGGACCAGAGAGTAGCTTGCTAACAAAATAATTTACAAACCTACTCTAATGAACTCAAAGAAACTTCAAAACAAAAAAAAACACACTCTAACTAATATAAATAAAATAATCCAACTTGAAATTGAGTGATTGAATCCATTAAAGAACTCTTGTAAGCAAAAGTAAGTAACAGCTCACACAAAACACAATACAGAGCAACTTCTCAAAATGTGTATTACTTCTCCAAATTATCCAACCTTGGAAAATGGGCTGCATCGTGGTTTCATATCCTTTCCACATGGGTGAAGGTGTTTATAATAACTACCAAGCCCCCAAAACATCAAATTTTTCATTTCTTGACAATGTTGTCATGCAACTTTGCAAAGTTGCAAATGTTGTCATGACAACATTTTGTCAACTTTTTGCAATATTACTTCTAACTTAGATTTATGACCTCAAAACTATAGAAAATGATGTAAAAAAAAACCATAGAGGCCATTTTAGGCTTAAATACAAGCTTTACTAATCCTTTTAGGCTTTTTGACCCAAAATCCCAACTTTAGGATTTCAAAAGAACTAAATTTAACATAACCAAAAACAACTAGAATGGATTGATCCTAGTCTAATCCATCTAGACACTTACTCAAAAGACCTCCTAAGGCCTAAAAAAACTCTCTTGACTTGGCTAGGATCAGTACAAGCCACAAAAAAAAACTTGGAGCTAGGAGATAACATAGGTGCTCCTGCACCACCCTCACAAAATTCCTTGAATTCTTCATATCTAAAACACATGGCATTGTCCATTACCAATTTAAGAGGCACACCAAATCTGGTCCAAATATTATCTATCAAAAAATTAATAACCACTTTATTGATTTCCCTTTTACATGGAATTGCCTCAATCCACGTAGTGAAATAATCAATGGCTACTACTATCCAACTGTGACCTCCACTTGACTTCTCTACAAACTCGTCAATAAAATCAATGCCCCATTGGACAAAAGGTGTCTCTACTGATATTAGATTTATCAATAATTATCCTAAATACTTCATGTTTTATGAAAACCTCTGGCATGATTCACACTTATGCACAAATTTATGAGTATCTTTAAACAAAAAAATCCAATAGAATCCAACTCTAATTATTTTATGTGGGTAATTGTTACAAAATAATTGCCTCCATAAACACCATAATGAGTCTCATTTAGAACTCTTTCATACTATGATTTATCTAAACAAAATAACAAAAATTCATCTATGTTCTTCTAGAACAAATCACCTTGAATGAGTATATACCTCTAAGCTTGGAGTCTAAAAGTTCTCTTCTGATTATCTGTCATACCTTCAAGAAACCTGGTATTTATCAGAAAATATAAAATGTCAGTATACCATGGTCGCATTTCAATACTAGTAGGCATTGTACTTACTGTCTGAACATTATTTATTTGGGATAACTCCAGATTTGTATCTATCATAAGCTTGGCTAATCCCAAACCCCTAACCAGATTTGTGATCTAGATCTCCAAATTAAATTCTTGAATTCTGTTGATCCATCTGCATCTCTTTCCAGTGACTTTAGACTGAGACAAAATGACCTTCATAGCAGCACAAGGGACATAAGCAATTATGTTTGCACATACCAAATAAGGTCTCAAATCTTTGACTTCCTTGACTAAGGAATATTCTTGTTACTCCATTATTTCATACTTTAGTTCAACAACATGCAAGGACTTACTAAAAAATGCAATAGGATGTTCAAACCATTTATCATCCTTTTGTAACAACATTGTTGCAATAGTATTGAATGATGCAAAAGAAAAAAGAGAAAAATTATTTTCATATTTAGGATATTGTAACACTGGTGCTTCCTGAATTGCCATTTTTATTTTGTCAAAAGCCTACTGAGCTTCTTCATCCCAACCAAATTTAGTATTCTTCTTAAGAACTTTACAATTGGTTTCACAATCTCTATAAAATTTTCAATAAATCTCCTTACAAATTTTATCTTGCCCAGGAAAGATTATACACCTTTAATATTTTTGGGAGATTTTACCTTGTTGAGGGCTTTGATTCTTTCGGGGTCAATTCTGAATCCCGCTTTTGACTCTATGTGTCCTAATAATTTACCCTTTGTCACAAAAAATTGGAACTTCGTTGGGTTTAATGACACTCCATATTCCCAAGCCTTACTAAAGATATTTTCTAAATGCCTATAATGGTCCTCAACTTTTCTTGAGTAGGAAATCAGATCATCCTGATATATTACCATAATCACATTAATGAATTCATTGAAAGCCACATCCATTACTCTTTGAAAAGTTGCCCCTACATTCATAACACCAAAAGTCATTCTCACATATACATAGGTACCCCATGGAGTAGTGAAAGTTATCTTAAACTATTCAAATTCATTAACGAATACTTGATTATAATCATAAAATCCATCCATCATTGATAACAGATCGCAACATGTAACCTGTTGAACATGACTTCCATATTTGGTAAAGAATAGTTATCTTTCACAGATGCAACATTTAGGTTTCTGAAATCAACACATAGCCTAATGTCACCGTTCTTCTTCCTCATTGGCACTAAATTGGTTACCCACGATGAATTTATTATGGGTTTAATTATCCCAACATCCCTAAGTTTCATTAGTTTTTATTGCATTTTTGGTGCCAGTAATGGATTAATTGGTCTATGTTTTTTCCTAAAGGGCCTGACATCACATTTTAGAGGAATTTAATGTTGGAATAGATCCTCCTTGTAATCCTTAAGATCCTCATAAGACCAAGCAAAAATATTCTTGTACCTTTTTACTAGATTAATTAAATTGGCTCTTATATGAGGGGATAACTTCTTTCCAATATATACAAACTTAGGGACTGATTTTGACCCTAGGTTTATCTCTTCCAATTCCTCCAATTTGGCTGAAGATTTTTTATACAAATGACTGTCATTATCACTGATCATTCCCTTTAGTTCAACCAAGCCTTTAGGGATCTCATTTTTTTTCAACTGGACAATCTCATTTCCAAATATAGTTTCCTTCCCATCTGTGACTTCCACTAAGGAATTATAGTCAATTTTCTATCCTTCATAATTGTCTAAACACTAAATGAATGTGAGAATATCACTATCATTTTCAAAAGCTTTCTATTTATCTATATTGGCAAGGATAGCAGGCCCGATCTTGGTTTCTATGGTAGAAATTCCAACTAATTTTATATCATCATTTTTCATAGAAACATTAACCAAGAATTCATCCATGATGTTCTTTGATCTCTCTACCCACTCAATGGAAAATGCATCAAATAATTCAATCTTTTCACAAACATCATACTTATATTGTTTCAATCTATCATTCTTGGCAGCATACTTAGACCTAACTAGAGAGACCGCTAACTCTGAATCCCCAAAAACCCTTAATAACTTGATACCATGCTTGATTGCAATTTCTAAACCTAACAAAAATGCTTCAAACATGATTGTGATTTTTGTGCATTGGAAAGCCAACATAAATGAGTACTTAAAAGGAGTACCTAAAGAAGAAATAAAAAGTACTCTAGCTCTTGACCCTTCTTTAGAACAAGCTCCATCAAAGTACATTTTCCAAAGTTCATTATCTTTTGATTACAATTCATCTACAAGTGGGTATGTATTCTTCAATTGGGTCTGGACTTGTTCAATTCTAAAATTCTCCATATCTACATCCATGAAACATTTTAGTATCTTTGGGTCAAATTTCTCAGCCAATACTAGAGCACGTGGCTCTCAGTATAACTTAACTTCAATCTCATTGACAAGAATGGTAGCATAGGAAAAATCTAATTATACATGGCCTCTGACAGTTGCAGCCCACCGCCTTGATAACAACATCCCATAATGAGGTTGTGTATCAACTACAACAATATCCATTTTGAATGTATCCTCTGGGAATGAAACAATCTTGACTTCAACACCCTTCAGGGATCCAACAATAGGAACCTCTCGATTTTCCATAGCATAGCATCTCCCAAAAGAAGTGCCTACTCTCATACCTAACTCTTTCATAATGCCATAAGGCATCACATTTTTTGCAGCTCCAGAATCAATCATACAATTCTTTATCAACATGTTATTTACAAGTAAAGTAACATAAAAGGGATCCACCTAAGAAGGCTCTTGAGTAATTATGTTTCCAGCATAGATCTGGGCTCTTCATTTTTTCCTTTTAATTTGGTATTTTGTGTAAAACAATCAGCTATATTAGGTATATTTGAAAGTAATAAGAATGCAACTTCCATGTGTTCTTTTATCTTCAACATCTCAATTAATGGTACTAAAACCTTCATTTGAGATAAAGCATGCTTCATATCAAATGGTAGAAAAAATATAGTATCATTAGAAGAAAATTTACCTTTTTATCCTTAAGTTGACATTAGTTCTTATTAGGAATGTTATATTATGGTGAGTGATCAGGAAAGTACTATCCAGGAAAGTGTTTTACCTTTCTGCAATGCATGGGGGAGGTCAAAGGGAAAAAAATTTTGAGGCTTATTTCAGCCAATTTCTTGGCCGACATGTTCTAACCCTAAAGTGGCATAATATTGTATAAATTGGCTTAGGGTTAGGGTTTTATGGATTGCATTGTTTTCAAGTTGTTTCTTACAGCGGTATTGAGTTTTAAGGGATTGTGTATTGCGATTAGAATGTAATTATTGGTTAATATAAAGATTGGACTTGTTGTTTAGAGGACATAGCCCAAGGATTGGATGAACCACGTTAGATCTTAGTGTCTTGTGTTCTCTTCTATTTTAGTATATTATTCTCTAATATTGGTTATTATTCTACATGTAACTATTATTTTCGTCTTGTTAATCCTAACAACTGGTATCAGAGTGAGGTTGTCTTTAGTTATCCTCTGTAGGAAGATCTCATGGTTTAGTGGGAGTCTCATGATTGAGTGGGAGTAATGGCAGATGAGGTTAAGTTGAAGGTTGAGAAGTTTAAGGGGCAGAACTTCCAGATATGGAAAATGCAGATGGAGGACTATCTCTATCAGAAGGATTTATGGCGACCATTGGAAGGAGTGGTCAAGAAACCCATTACTATGTCTCAGGAGGATTGGGACATTCTAGATAGAGAGGCATTGGGTAGCATTCACTTATGCCTAACACAATTGGTGGCGTTTAATATTACCAAATCAAAGACAACTAAAGAGTTGATGGAAACCTTAGCAAAGTTGTATGAAAAGCCTTCCACTTAGAATAAGGTATTTCTTATGAAATGTTTATTTAATATAAAGATGGTAAAAGGTGGGTTAGTGACTGATCATTTAAATGAGTTTAATACAGTTACTAGTCAATTATCTTTTGTAAGTATAAATTTCAATGAAGAAATTAGGGCTCTTATGATTCTATGTTATTTTCCAGAAAGCTAGAGTAGCTTGATAATGGATGTTAGTAATTCTATTTCTAATTTGAACACCCTAAAATTTGAAGATGTTTTTGGTGTTATTTTGAGCAAGTAAATTTGTATAAAAAGCTCAGGAGGATCTACCTCAGGTAGTGTTTTGAATGCAGAAAGAAGAGGAAGAACAAGAGATGGAGAAAACAACTCTGGAAATCACGGGAAATCATGAGGGAATTCAAAGGGAAAGAGGTCTCAATCAAGAGGACCTAGTGACTACTGGTACTGTGGAAAACCAGGTCATAAGAAGAAAGATTGTTGGCCTCAAAAGAATAAAGAAGGAGACAAATAGGAAGGCAATAAGGAGGAAAATATGGTAAGTAATAAATATGACAATGATGTTTTGGTCCTTTCCCTTGAAAATTTTGATGATTCATGGGTTCTAGATTCAAGGGCTTCTTTTCATGCTACGCCCCATAGGAGTTATTTTACTGATTATGTCCAAGGTGATTTTGGGAAAGTTTATTTGGGAGATAATGAACCCTGTCAAATTATTGGGAAGGGAAGAATTAAGATTAAGTTTCATAATGGGAATGATTGGCTACTACAAGAGTTAAGACATGTTCCAAGGCTGAGTAGAAATTTAATTTCAGCAGGGCAATTAGGTGATGAGGGTTGTACAGTTACTTTTAATGATAAAAAAATTGGAAGGTTTCTAAAGGTTCCTTAGTAGTAGAAAAAGGTGTGATAGTAGGCACCTTATATCTTTGTATGGTTAATATTGTTCCTTCTAATTTAATTGTTACAGAGGAAAATGAATGTTCAGGAACAGTTGTTGCAGTTGACTAGGTTGAATACAAAACAATTGTTGTGGATACAAAAACAACACTATGGCACAATAGACATGGGCACATGAGTAAAAAGGTATGAAATTACTTCACTCAAAGAAATTTTTACTAGGTCTGAAATGTATAAGTTTGGATTTCTGTGAAATTTGTGTGTATGGAAAACAAAAGAGAGTTAGTTTCTTGAAGGGTGGGAAGGAAAAGAAAGATGATTAATTAGAGCTTGTGCATATAGATGTATGAGGGTCAGCTCATGTATCTTACCTTGGTGGCTCTCTATATTATGTTACTTTCATTGATGATGCAACTAGGAAAGTATGGATTTATTTCCTTAGGCAGAAATTTGATGTGTTTGAAACTTTTAAGAAATGGAAAAGCTTGGTTGAGAATGAGACGGGTAAAAGATTAAAATGTCTCAAATTTGATAATGGTGGTGAGTATTGCACCAAATAATTTGAATAGTATTGTTCCTGTAATGGTATTCGTAGGTAGAAAATGGTTCCAAGGACTCCACAATAAAATGGAGTGGTTGAACGCATGAATAGGACAATAATGGCGTGTGCAAGGACTATGAGATTGCATGTTGGGATCCCCCTAAACATGTGGGAAGAGGCAGTAAATATTGTTGTTTATTTAATTAAGAGAGGTCCCTCTACTCCTTTGGGTTGTGGTATTCCAGAGGAAGCATGGACAGGTAAGAAGGTAAGTTATTATTTTCTCAAAACCTTCGGTTGTGAAGCATTTGCATACATAGATTTTGAAAATAGAACCAAGCTGGAAGAAAAATCGAAGAAATGTGTATTTGTTGGATATGGCATTGATGAATTTGGCTATAGAATTTTCAATTTTGAAAACCGTAAAATTATAAGAAGCAAGGATGTCATATTCAATGAGAAACTGTTGTATAAAGATCTGTTGCGAAAGCATGAGAAGAAAGACACTGATTATGTAGATTTGGATGATACTCCAATAGATAATGTTCCAATAATTTCTTATACTCCACAACAAAAAAAAATACCACACACCCCAGTGAATTTTAGACGGTCAACAAGGCTAAGTAGACCTCCAGATAGATTTTCACCTTCTTTGTATTCTATTTTATTAACTGATGCTGGTGAACCTGAATTTTATAATGAAGCTATGCAGGTGGATACAAAGCTTCACTGAGAGTCTGCAATGACAGATGAAATGGACTCCTTTTTGAAAAATCAAACTTGGGATTTATGTAAGTTACCTACAGGTAAACAGGCTTTGCAGAATAAATGGTTTTACAGGTTGAAAGAAGAAGATGGAGGTAAGAAAATATTTAAAGCCAGATTAGTCGTAAAAGTATTTGCATAGAAACATGGTATTGATTTTGATGATATTTTTTCTCCAGTTGTTAAAATGACTTCTATTCTTACTATTTTAAGTATTGTGGCTACTAAATATTTGCATTTAGAGTAGCTTGATGTTAAAACAACTTTTCTTCATGGTGATTTGAATGAAGAAATATATATGGTACAACCATAGAGATTTGAGGTCAAGGGTAAGGAGAGTTTAGTGTGCAAATTGCAGAAAAGTTTATATGGCTTGAAGCAAGAACCTCGACAATGGTATATTAAGTTTGATACTTTTATGAATGAGAATGGATACACTCAATGTAATTATGACCATTGTGTTTATTTCAAGAGGTTGAATAATGGCAGCTACATTATTCTATGTTTATATGTTGATGATATGCTTGTAGCTAGATCTAACATGGATCATATTAAGGGGTTGAAACAACAGTTAGCAAAATCTTTTGCTATGAAGGATTTTGGGGTAGCAAAACAAATCCTTGGCATGAAAATTTGCAGAGATAGGAAGAATAGAAAATTATCTCTATCTCAGGCTGATTATGTTGAAAAGGTGTTGCAGAGATTCTCCATGAAGGATGCCAAAGTTTTCACTACACTTTTGCCTAGTCATTTGAAATTGACTAAGGAGATGTGTCCAAAGACACCAAAAGAAGAGGCAAAATGTCCAAGATACCTTATGTTTCAGCTGTAGGGATCTTAAAGTATGCTATGGTATGTACTAGGCTAGACATTGCACAAGCAATGGGAGTCATTAGTAGGTATATGAGTCACCCTAGGATTGAGAATTGGAATGCAGTCAAATGGATTCTCATATATTTGAGAGGTACATCCAATAAGTGTTTACACTTTGGGGGCTCTACTACTACTGTTCATGGCTATGTTGACTCAGATTTGGCAGGAGATATAGATACCAGGTAGAGTACTAGAGGTTATGTATTTATTGTTGGTGGGACAACAGTGAGTTGGATTTCTCAGTTACAAAAGGTGAATGATTTATCCACTACAAAGGCAGAGTATGTTGTTGCTATAGAGGCAGCCAAGGAGATGATATGGCTTCAATTCTTCATGGAAGAATTGGGACATCCATAGGTGGATAACTATCTATATTTAGATAGTCAGAGTGTCATTCATCTTGTGAAGAATTCTACTTTGCACTCAAAGACAAAGCACATACAGTTGCAGTACCATTTCATTCAGTCAATTTTGGATGATGGGTAGTTAAAGCTAGAAAAGATTCATACAAATGATAATCCAACAGATCTGTTTACAAAGGTTTTAATAAGGGAGAAGCTGAATTATTGTTCAGTTTCGGTTGGTCTTCTAGATTGAATAGACTAGAAAAACATCAGAGTCCAGGAAGGTTGGATCCAGTGGCGGCTTCACAGGGTAGAAGTTTTTTATACAGGATCAGTCTCCAAGAAGGAGAATTGTTGGTTTATGTGGAGTCTGATCAGTCCCCAAGTGGGAGATTGTTATATTATGGTGACTGATTAGGAAATTACTATCTAGGAAAGTGTTTTACCTTTTTTGAGGCTTATTTTGGCCAATTTCTTGGGCGACATGTTTTAACCCTAAAGAGGCATAATATTGTATAAATTGGCTTAGGTTTATGGTTTTATGGATTGTATCATTTTTGAGTTGTTTCTTACGGTGGTATTGAGATGTAAGTGATTGTGTATTATGATCAGATTGTAATCACTGGATAATAGAAATATTGGACTTATTGTTTGGTGGACGTAGCCCAAGGATTGGGTGAACCATGTTAAATCTTAGTGTCTTGTGTTCTCTTCTATTTTGTTTTATTATTCTCTAATATTGGTTATTATTCTACATGTAATTTTTATTTCTATATTGTTAACCCTAACAAGGAATAGGGGTAATTATGCTTGTACCCATAGGAGTTTCTTTAAATTCCCCTTTCTTCATCTTACTTTCTTTGGTATTACTCTTATCCACATCCCGAGAAAATATTTCAGGGGAACTCTCTTTAATAAACATTGAACTATGCTTACCTTGATCTTGATCAACCTTTCTATTCCTCAGATTATAGGTTCTCCTAGCCTGGGCTATTGCAACAATAGTGAAAGAACTCACTTCTTCATCACTAGGTCTTTATAGATGAATATGTTCCTCTTTAGTATTTACAACATTAATTGTGTAATGCATATTTTCTGTTGAATCATCCTATGAATCATCACACTCATCTTTAGTAAAAATCATGAACATATTTACTGAAGGCTTTTCCTCATACTAGCTCCCTTGTTCTTCACCATCTCTTGTTGATTCTTCTAGGGCTTAAGCTACAACACATTGGAAAGGATAATGTTTCATATTACAAGCCATACGCCAAGGAGTATTTTCCACATTATGTGCATTATTTTTCTTCAGTGTGTTAGGAGTTTCCTTGTTGTTTGCATCATTTGGATCCTCTGGCATAGGCTTACCATATTTCCAATTGGTTTTGTAAGGCATGTCCTGCAACCTAAAAGGCCTATCCTGCCTCTGATAATGTTGTCTATTATTTTGAAAACTCCTTTAATTATTATCTACCTTAGCAGTAAGGTCTTTCATAGCATTTACTAACTTGTCCACTTTGTCTTCCTCCTTAGGAATCTTACTGGACTATCCCTTAGATTCTTTCCAGACCCTACCATCATCTCTTTTTCTAAGTTTTCCTGAGGCTTTTCTATTACTTTCAATGTTTATTGTCATATTATAAGCATCTCTCAATGTATGAGGTTCCTTATCCCTTAGTAAGTGAGCCATCTTTCTATCAAGACCATTACAATATGTGGTAAGACACACATTCTTATCCAATCTTACCACTTGGAATAGTTTATACATAGCCTTCTCAAATTTGATGTTAAAATTGGCTATGACCTCATTTGGAAACTTCTTTATATTGTTGAACTCATTTAACATGAAATTGGAGTTTATTTTGTCACCATATTGTTATTTAAAACACTTCTCAAAATCATCCCGTGATCTATTACTATTATCTGGAAAACCTTGGTACCACTCTCTGGCGTCCTCACTTAAAGATTGTACAAATAGCTTCATGACTACATCTTCATTCTCTATTTCCTATTCATTCATTTTATCAACGAAGACTTTTAAATTTTCATCACCCGTTATTGCATTGTTCCACTAAACTTGGGGATATTTTCTCTAACCTCGTTGGGGATAAAATTATTTTGGCCTAGAATACCATCAAAAAATAGTTGCCTATATCTTTCTAAATGGATAGGTCTCCTCTAAAAACCAGAACTAAGACTCTAACTACTTCCACCAATACCTAAGTTTTGGTTAACAACACTGCCTCCAATTCCACCTCCACTTAGATGTGTTGCAGAACCTTGGATTGTACCCAATCCTTGGATATTTGTATTGGTATTTGTGGTCTAAATTTTAGGACCGAATCCAGAATTTCCTTGAGAAGTTTCAGTAGTAGTATTAGCAACATTAGTGTGTATAGAAGAGTTCAATAAAGAAATCTTCCTTTTCATTTCTACAGCAACAGCTTCCAATTCTACTTTCTCCAACTTCTTAACAATATCCTCCTTTGTCTTCTTATCCTTTTTCAATTCTATATCAAGCAAAGAAAAATTCTGAGATGTTTCTTCTCTATCCTTGAAATCATCAATATGTTTGCTAGTAACCTTTTGTTTTCTTTTATCTAAAATTATTTTACTTATATTGGTTATTGGTGGGTCTTGTAGAGAAACTTGAGCCTTAAAAGGTTTCTCATTCTCCCAATTAAGAATCTTCCACGACATAAGACCTTCACCTTCAACATCATCTTTCATCAAAAGATGCTCCCTCTCTTGGAATTCTTCCCTCAAGGCACTCATATCACCTAAAAAATATTTATTCAAGCCTTTATATCCTTAATTTAAACCTTGATTCACCATTTTGAGTTGAGAAATTATTTTTTGTAAATATTCTCTCTTACCAAGGGCATTTATGATATCCTCATCTCTGTCCTTTTCTCTTCTTTGTCTTAGAATCATTTGTTCCTTCAATTCTCTTCTGAAAACTTTAATATCTCTAAAAAATTCTTCTGGGCCAGGTAAAGTAGTCACAAAACCTAAGGAGTCATCTACATTGATCAAACTTACATCTCATTGGTTCTCAGCTTGCATATATGGGATATCTATCAAAATTGAGGAATAGTTCCCTATGTTTGAAACACTCCTAGGTTGAGAATCCCTAATTTTATCCTTTCTTTGATTTTCCATCTTGTATTGGACCTGAGTTACCCCCTTCTGCTGAGATATATCCTTTTTCACAGGGGTGTCAAACAAATTGTCAAAATACCCTAGACTATCTAACTCAGAACTTATGGAAGAAGTAGAAATTTTCTCTAAGATAGTACTTAAAGGTTGACTTGTACCTGAGGATCTAGGTTTCAATGAAGAAGTATTACTGGGTTCTCCCTTTTTAGACTAGTTTCTTCTGGGAGCTTTTGGGAGTTCACCTTCTAACATGGCGTTGGGGTGTTCCTTCATGTATTCCCTAGTGTTTCTCATCCTACTCAAAATGAGGTCCTCACAAAACTTGAACTCCCAATGATTACAACAAAACATTGGAAAACAAAACTCAGAGCCGCCACCCAAACTATCTTGGTAAAATATGTGAGACTTCACTTTGAACACATTAAAAAAAACTAAAGAGAGGGAAAAATGTAACTCTAATTTTTACAGAGTATAAAATATTTTACAAATAATAAATGATAGGTTCAATGAAAAATTTAAGTGCAAACTTTCCTCTCATTCTCCAGTAGAGTTGTCATTTTTTTTTGTGTAATTTTCTTACTGATTCATAACACTTGTAAAACAAGTATGATCTACTATTTGCCCAAACACTGACCAAGCAAGGAAAATATCAACAGTAACAAGGTATTTCTACCTTCTTAACTTTGAGTTCCACAGACTTAGGCAGGTTTACCTATTTTCTACTTTATTGACTCACACAGAGTAATAACCAAGAAGATTTATAATGGATTTTACAAAACACTTATTCTGTAATTTATTAGTTTAATAAGTCATAACATACTAGATTAAAAAAGTGTTGGTTCTACTGACCCTGTTTCTATTTTGTCAGTTGCTGGTTTTGACTCTGCAGTTCCTTTTCTTATTTGCCCTTTGGCTGGGGCAAATGTCATCCCTGTACCGGCTAATTAACTGGAAGTTTCAACTCCTTTGTTGGGTGTTGGATCTTCAACTTTGGATTCGTTGTACTGGTAGGATAAGGCTGCTAGTGTTGAATAAGGTTGGATCATGGTTAAAGGCAAACATTATAAAAAGTCCTTTCCTTCTTTTGACATGACCCTGTGGTCCCATTTGAAGGGGACAAAAAGATAGTTCTACGTCCTTGTGCTGCAATTTTTTAATGGTTTATCGCGTGCAGTATTTTGGGTGTTTTTTCTCTGGCTTGCTTATTTCCTTTTTGGCTGAGGTCTTTTGTGTGTTTCTTGGGGGTTTTTTGGCCTTTTGTTTTGCTTGTTCAATTATTTTTTGGGAACTCTTGATGCTCTATCTTAAGCTTTCTCTTTGCACACGGTTTTGGGTCCCTTCAAAACCTATTTTTACCTATTAATCAAAACAAAGTGTTTGTGAATGACAATAGCCACAGACTCCATTTACATGAAAAACCAATGCCTTATCCTAGGGCATGGAGTCTCTTTAAAAACACAAACCCTTAATAAAAAATACTCACTTAAGTAAACTTGCAAATTACTACAAAAAATGTATATGCCTCACATATCACTCCACATTTGTACTATAGATGTAATCATCAAATTTGTAAAAAAAATCAGATCTCATTGAAACTATTCTAAGGAAATTAGTTATTTCCTTCAAAGAAACCCTAAAACAATCTCACAATCTGCCTTATAGATGAAAAAATTGAAAATTATTTAACCATTCAACTTAAACAAATGTTGAAATTTCGAACAAGACAATCATATTGGAACTTTGAAACTACCTATGAACATGTATTTGTATTGATATTAAAATATTCATTACATTTAAAATAAACTTAAAAAATTATTCAAAATCTTGGTCTAATATCAGAGTTATACAATCTTTTCGATTCAAAAATGGCTATCCTTTTCAAAGTAGTCTTGGGATCCTTTTATATGATAAGGATGCAAAAAGCTAGCTTCAAACTACTTTGAGGAATTTTATTTCTAACAACAATGAGAAAGACCAATTGTGACAACAACAATAATCTCACTTCTTCTTTAACATAGTCTCCCATCTGTTAACCTCTTTGTCGGTTGGCCAGTTGAATGCCTTTTCCTGTTCCAGATTTGTAACAACATATGTCCACCTAAAATCTACGTCTACTTTGGCATCAACAATAAATTTAACCAAATCAACCTCAACCTTAAACAGATTATCCATCAAATCATTAAAGGAACCAGTGTCAATCTATTTGTCCAGGTGTTCATTTATATCTTCACTCTTCTAGATAGAATCAAATTGTCCCTCCCAAATATAGTTCTTCAATTCATTGTTGTCGTCATAAATTGAGGGAATCAATGCATTGTATCCTTTTCCAAACAATTGCAACTTTTTTTTTATTAAAAAAACTTTCCCATTAAAAATGCATAAGATAAATTAACTTCCTCTACCATTTTGTTAGTCTTAGTGATTTTTAGAGGGAAATCCTCATTGTACAATATAACAGTATATAATCTATCCATTAATCTCTTTCTACCTGACCAAAGATTGAATATAAGTTCAAGGAATGTCACAGCATCAAAAGCTACATTTCTTGCATCTCTTAATGAAATGTGAGATTTCATGCACTACCGATGCTTTCCCTTTTAAGACATCCACTCTATGCTTTAGGAATTCAAAAACAACAGCGAAATCCTTGGTGCTTTGTTCTTCATATTTCTTTGCTTTTCCCTCCATAAGTGTTTCATCAACCTAATTTTTTGTGGATGCATCCACCTTATCTTTTATCGACACTTGAGGGGGCTCATTTTCATGTTTATGTTTTAAATCTTCCAACTGTTCTTCTAAACTGTTGTTCTTTATTATTACTTTATCATACTTCTTAGCCAAAGAAAACATTTGATTAAAATTTTGTTCATACCTTCTAGACAGATCCTCTATCTTTGCCAGATTCATGATTGAAACTTGAGTCATCAAGGTTGTAATTTTTGTATCCCCTGTATTTTGTAAATTCCAAATCATCCTATATGTCTTCCTTTCCTCTCTTATATTCAACAAATGTAGCTTTTTTGTAGGAGGATCCAAGGACCAAATAACTAATTTTTTGATTTAGGATCAAAACTTGATCCTCTCAGTACATCATCAATTTCAAATTAATATTTAAACATTGTGAATCATATTTCCTAATATGATCAATGATAAAAGTAGATTGTATATCCCAATCATACATCAATAACATACCACTATTCTTTTCCAATTCTCTTGCCTGCTCAACAATGATCAACTCACTATCAGGATCATATTCATGCAATTTTTTGACAATTTCCTCATTCCTCTGTTCACCACCCTCTTCTAAAATTGGGTTCTATCTTAAATCACTATGTTTTAGTTTAATCAAGAAACTTTTTAATTCATTGGACTTAAAAAATTCATCATCTTTCATGAATTCATTTGACATCACGACTCTCTCATCAATTCCTATTGTAATGGACATATCATTTTCTCCTTGTTCTTTATCCTATTTTATTTCTCTCAATTGTGCTCGGATCTATCAAAAATAGATTCCATGTTTTGTGATCACAACTCTTTCTAGATCTCTTTTCACCATTATTGTTATTTCTTTGATTTTTTATTTCTTTGCAGGTGGCCCTTTAGAGGAAGCTACCTCGTCACCACTTTCTACATCTTCTTTTGTATTTTTCAAAGGCCTTTTACCATGTAAAGCTTGTATATCTTGAGATTCTTGATCTTGGGCACCTTCACTGAGGAACTATGGTACTTGTATGATTAAGGTCTCATATAAACCAAGCATTTTCTCAATCCTCTAAAAATAGTGGGTATCAAGATAGAAACCAAAAAATGTAGGATATGATTCTTTCCATTTATCTTATGCTCTCATTAGATCCTTCCACTTCCTTCTCCTTTCTTGAACCACACCCCTCTCTAGAAAATTTCTAACACCCCTCTCTAAAAAATTTCTAACACCCCTCTCTAGAAAATTTCTAACCACATATTTATCATCCAAAGGCTCATGAACTCTTATTGCAGCCCAGGGAGTCATAGTTTTCAATGCAATTTTGAAAAAACCTTCAGAATCACAAAACCTTGAAATAGTGTTAATCAACTGATATATCTTTAAAATCTATTTACTTCATCAAAGACCTTCTTACTAATAAAAAAAGTAGATACTACCCAAAGCCTAGGGAAAAATGTGCCTTTCTTATGCCCCTCTAAGTACTCCTTATCAACTAGAGTTATCTACCAGATGAATTCCATTAAAGCAATTCTAAAAAGGAAAATTTTTGGTAAGACATGTGGGGGTTGAGAACACCCATAAACTCTGATTATAGTAAAGTTATAAAAGAAGAATAAATCCCCACAATTATGAGTAATAGGACAACTTGGAACAAACTTCTAGGGTCTTAAAACTTACCTCACATCAATAGATAATCTCTCCCTATCAACCCCTAACATATCCATGATTGGAACAACAATCCAATTTTCAAAATAAATGAAAGAGGATTGAGGAGACTTATTATCCCATACCTGAGTCCATCTCTGCAATGGCATTTCAACCCCAAATTATTCTTTGCACAATTCTAACTCCTTATCCATGAACTTCTCATTCTAGAACAAAATAAAAACCATTAAGAGTGAATAGTGCTTGAATGTAGGAATAGGAGCACCATTTTTAATTTCCACGAAGACATTGTCTATGAAATCCATCACATAACCTACATAGTCATAATCTTCATTAACTTCTGGGTGTTGAATATTCATGGCTATCATCAACAAATCAATTATCACCATTGTATCTCCATCAAATCCCAAAACCCTATACAACCTATGGATTGTACATTGCATATAATAGTGAAGAAAAAAATGTCAAATGGTGGTTTTAAATTATCAGGGACTTTGACCAATTTCCCATCCACCATAGGAATATATCTGGGCATTTCATGTCGTTTAATCACCTTCTCACGCCTTTCATAATCACCTACTATCTTTTCCAAGCCTATCTCTGTACATATAGATTTGATTTTCCAATTCCTATCACCCTAGATACAAAAAATATTGCTTTTCCAATTCTTTAATTAAATCAACATCAACAAAGACATCAAGTACAATTAATTTTTCCTTGTTCAAACTCCAGTGATTGCTCATTAGAATAGGTTTAACCCTATTATTCCAGAAGTAATGGAAAAGATAATTACCAGAATGATTAAGTATGATTGGGTTTTTGTACTGGCACCATGGATCTATTCATTCCATCATATTGGTACTCAAAGCACTAGAAGTTTTTGGTAACAAATCTGCAAACTCATCAACTTACTTCTTTATCACCACCTCCTTTTTACCAGAAGCTTTTGAAACTCCACTTGACATCACCTTGCTCATCTTGAAATTTATAGACAGATATCATTTCCAAGTTGATAGACAGCTTCAAATCCATCTCAAAACACAATCTCTGTTACAATGCTCAAAATCTCTTGGAAACAAAAATTAGTTGCACCAAATCTGAGCTTAATTATGCAATTTATTACAATCTGAGCATTTTCAATTCACCATTACTTCTCACGCATGCACAGATGGCCTTCAACGACTCAAACTTGTTGGTATGTATTTCTTAACTTTGAGTACTGGTGCAAAAATCAAGTGCATGCCTCTTCTATGTGACTATAATTCAAATTTTACAATACCCGGGAAAAATTCCACATGTCACTACCTGATTTCTCAACACCCCTTTTCTTCCCCTTTTTACATTCAACATGTTAAGAAACTACCACCTGAACATATGGAAACTAATTGCAAGCTTGCATCATAACCCAAGAGTTTTTCATTTCCTTCGCGAGCCAATGACAATGCTATCAAATCCTCTTTACTCATGAGCTCACCACTCCTTTCTTCAAATATTAAAACACCTTGTGAGTAAGTGATAGCCATTGATCTTCATTAAACAGTTCAGCCACACCCTCACTAGAGCATATGGAATATTCCTTCTCCATCAATGAGTTAGCAATAGCCATTGATCTTCATCAAACAACTTACTTTACCGCGAGCTCGCAATTTACAACTTAACTTAACTTAAACCCTTGCGAGCATGCGACCACTAAGTATTTCTAACTTTTTCACCTTTATCACGAGCTTGCAACCTTAAAATTTAACCTAACTTAACACTCGCAAGCATGCAATAACCACAAAACTGACTAAGCTTAAAACCATCGCCTGCTCGCAACTTAAAATGTTAGACATCAACTAAACCAATGAGTGAGCGATTGAACCAACTAAGCCGCCAAACTAACCGTGACACACACTCGCGGGTTAAAATGACTTAAATAGAAACCATTTGTGAACCTATAATAACATAACACCTTATTTGGTTCCTAACTTGTTTCCTTAAACAACTTAACAAAACAAAACCTGCAAGCTAGCAATAAAGCTTAGTCCTTCTATTACTCACAAGCTTGCGACATGAAACAACTTAAGACAAAGACTACATGGGAACTTGCAACATGACTTAAAGAGACAATACTTTCACCATTAGACTTTGAAAAAGAAGGCCAAAACCGCTAAAATATTCAAAAATTTAAAATCTATGCGCGGGAAAACAACACCTTAGGCTTCGTAAAAAAAATTGAAAAATAGTGCTAACACCCCCTTCGATTGCTTCTTCATTTATTTCCTCTTCTTCCTCTCTTACATCCTCAATATGTCAACCTCTTCTTTAGGCTGTCTCAACAACTTCTAACCTAGCTGCAATTTGTCACAGCATCTCCAACCCAAATGGATTTGCATCGCTCCTTCCACCTCTATCATTTCATCTACGAGTCATATTACACGAATCCTCTACAATTATGGGTTAGACACTCTCTCTGCCACCCCATAAAAAATCAATCTAGGACTTTTCAATCTCAGAAACCATGATCTACCTCAATAGAATTGAAAACTTGCACTGATACCACTTGATGTAGTCAAGGATAGAGGGAACTCAAAGACATCTGTCTAATTCTTGCAATAAGAGTCACACAACGGAAATAATAAGTAACCACTAAGAGATATGCAAGATCATTCTTCCCTATTATCATCACAAAATCATATACAAAGGATTTGCAACTTGCAGTCATACATGTCATGCATACAAACCTGACTACAATTTTAATTCCTTACAAAATCATTAGCATTAAACTACAAAAAGATAATATTACAAGAGATTCTCCTTTAGGAACAATTTCATAAGCTTATAAAGCCTTTGTGAGCATCATGTCGACCTAAAAGGATCACATTTACCAATGAGAAGAAAACATATTACAAAACATTAGGTCAGGACCCAAATCATCAAGATCTACTTCCAATAAAATAAATATGAATCATGATCCCTCAAATAGGTCAGCCACAAATGTATTATCATCAAGAAATGATGCATTAAGCTTCGTTGATCAAGGAATTGCTTTGCGAGAATGAAAAACACAAACTGGTCAAAAATATGAAGAACAATACAGTCTTGCCAAGAATCTATAAGATTTCATACGTGAAGTAACCAAATGAAGCACGAACTGTTAAAATGGAAAATAAATTCGAGACAGGAACAAATTAATCCAATTGAGTAAGGAAAAAGGAAGATTATTATGAATCAAGCTAATCCTTAGAGCATACACCAAAATGAAATAACAAAGGAGAC
>MU228307.1:291896-302971 GCA_018584345.1 Thuja plicata
ATCTTTTATCATCACCACTTTGAGATCAAGTTATATCAAAATATGTCCTTAGAATTACCTTTGTCCAAAACATAACTCAGACTTTGTCTTAGAAAGGATCCTCTTCTTTGTTTGCTTTATATCACTTTTTTTAGTTACAAAACTTGGACCACACTATGTCTCAAACACCTCATGGAGGACCTTACACAAGGTCAATGGCTAGAGCTCAACCAGATGAGTCGTACATCAACCATTTTCCCACTTGGGAAATAGAACAAGAGAACGATCCCTTCATGAACACTAGTCCTACTTTATTCATTGAGCCACCCCGTGGGGCAGCCTTTTTCCAAGATATCACAGAAGAAGAGATTGAAGATGTGGAACAAGATGCCTACTCCACCAAAGTAGTTGATGTTGTCATAGAGAGGAAACCTGAACGTTACTTAGCCATGCTAATAAAGAAGGGAGTCAAGCTCCCCGTTGAATTCAACGTATCAACTATATGGCCCGAAAATCCTCTCGCAGGTCAAAGCACTACTCCCACTCCTCAGATATTATCAATTGTGTCACAGATCTTTCCATCATTGACTTTACCCACATCAATGCAGACTGTATCCAATCAAACCAATGACCCAACCGAAGATAGCACATCATCTACTCAAGGCATGACAAACTCGCAACCAAGTGCACTTATGATCACTAGTATGCCTTCCATCCCACCAAACACCAGTTATTCTGAACCCATGCCACTGCTGCAATCCATCCACACTAGCCTTGGGATCAACACATCATGCCCACAAGGATCCATCTCTGTAGGACCTATTTACAGTCAAGACCAGCCCAAAGCTACATCTTTTCCAAATTCAACACCCATCCAACCTCCGCAATAGCAACCCCAGCTTCAATTGCCTCATATCCAACCTTTGACATACCATCAATGTATCAAGTTCCCTCACCAAGGAGAGGAGATCATTGTAGAGGGAGATCCCAACCCCTTCCAATATTGCAATGCGGTCCAAATCAGCACTGATAACCAAGTACCATCAAACAAAGATGCAAGCATCCCATCCTCTTCTGAATCAAATCCCAAGGATGTCACACGAGTAGCAGGAAAGATAGTCATTAAACAAGATGCAAGCATCTCATCCTCTTCAAATCCAAATCTTAAGGATGTCACAGGGAAAGCAAGCAAGATATCCATCACAGACAAGGGTTGTGGTGAATACATATATGAAGAAGCTTTTACTATCATGCACATGCCTCAAAGCCCAAGAACTCATGGCATGCCACAACCTGTTATTGCAACAAAAACTCCACATCCAGTTCTATTCAGATGTCCACCCAAAACCTTTGTCTGATGGGGAGACATAGTGGAAGAGAATCCTTTTGAACAAGACATCAACACCTGGTTATATCAAGACACCCCTGAGACAATCCGACCACCACTACCCTTGGAAAATTACGGTAATGGTTACATTATAATACAAAGATTTGGGTACGATAGTACAACCGAACTAGAGGCAAGGCAACAGGGCATATATGAATTACCTCTCCCACCAACCCAGAGAAACACAAGAGGTTTGGGATATGGACAACAAAGCACAAATCCTGTGAACCAAGATATTCAAGTCAATCATGAGAAAATAATAGAGATGCACCAGGGGCACAACAAAGAGCATGTCCTAATAAGAAACATATTAGCGCAGTTGTTTCCTGCCGAAGAGGGAACCACACAATCCCTAATAAACCTAAACATAGCAATAAATGATACCCAAGGAAGTGAGACATCGGACGAACATTCCATTGAGACAGATTCCCGTGAGTATGAGTGGAGATCCCTCCATGATTTTGAACCGTCAATCCCTTACTTTTCCCCTCGGGCCGACATTATCATAAACCTAGCAGACCTATTTGAACAACTGACCATTACCGAACAACCCTGTATAGACAAACATATCATTCATTAGACCTCAAGTGGTGCGTCCTCATCACAGTCCAATTTCATAGGCACCATATCTACAGTCCCGTTCAGTCAACCAAAGCCAATCAGTAGTGAAAGTGTCTATCTTGTACACCCTGAACTTATAGAGTGGGATCAACAAGGACCACCTGATCTTGATGTCTTTGAAAATGACAAGGCAATAGCTCATTTCATGGGACTAAGGGAAGGCATTCCGTCAGGAGATCACAAGGAAGGATTCTCTATCAACCTAGACAGAGAAGCATACTTCGGGGAGGAAGCTCCTCTTTCCAGTCCACAAAAGAAAAAAGAACAAAAGAGTAAAAAGCTAAAAAAATATGTATCTTCTAGTGAAAACCTCACAGAGGTGCTAGAAGATGGAAAGAGATAACTTCTCCCCTTAACAAAGGAGAAGTTAGCACTACTAGCCAAAGAGACAGAGGAAATCAACTTGGGGGATGGCAAGAACCCAAAGAACATCTACTTGGCGAAATCTCTCACCCCTAAGGAGAGAGAACAGTTCATCAGTTTCTTCAAGGAAAGAATGATCAATTTTGCATGGTCTTACTCAGATATGCCAGGATTAGATCAAGAGTTAGTGCTACACCATCTCCCATTGCTACCAAATGCAAAACCTATCAAACAGAAGCTAAGAAAGATGCATCCTCACGTTGCGTTATTAGTCAAGGCAGAACTGAAGAAGCTCCTAGATGATAAATTCATAAGACCTATACCATATGCAGATTGGATATCTAATCTGGTACCAGTTACAAAGCACAGTGGTCAAATACAGATTTGCACAGATTTCTGGGATCTCAATATAGCATGTCCCAAGGATGACTTTCCTTTACCAAACATCGACATGATAGTGGACCTAACTACAGGGCATGAAATGCTATCACTTATGGATGGCTTTTCAGGTTACAACCAGATAAGGATAGCACCAGAGGACCAGCACAAAAAGGCTTTCACATGTCCTTGGGGAACTTATTGTTGGAATGTCATGCCATTTGGTTTAAAGAATGCCGGAGCAACATATCAAAGGGCCATGACAACTATATTCCATGATCTCATTCATAAAACAATGGAAGATTATGTCGATGACATACTAGAAAAGTCCATACTTCGAAAGGATCATCTACAAGTTTTGGGACCTATCTTTGATAGAATGGAGGAATTCAAAGTTTGACTAAATCCAAAAAAGTGTACATTCGGTGTCACAGCAGGAAAATTACTAGGGTTCATAGTATCACACAAAGGAATTGAAGTGGATCCAGCAAAGTTCAAGGCAATATTGGACATGCCTCCACCATCGAACCTAAGACAACTAAGAGGGTTACAAGGAAGGCTCCAATCGATAAGATGCTTCATAGCTCAACTGGCAGACAAGTGCCACCCATTCCAACATCTATTGCATAAAGACATCAAGTTCATATGGACAGAACAATGTGAATAAGCATTTCAGATATTCAAAGACTACCTTCTAAAGTCTCCCATATTGGTACCACCAGTACAAGGTAGACCATTGCTCCTATACATCTCAGCAACGGATTCAGCGTTAGGGGTCCTTTTGGCACAACATGATGATGCAGGAAAGGAGAGGGTCGTCTACTATCTAAGTAGGACTTTGGTAGGATATGACCTGAACTACACACCGATAGAGAAGTCATGCCTGGCAGTTATTTTTGCTTCCCAAAATCTAAGACACTACATGTTGAGTCACCAAATGAAATTGGTTGCACATATTGATCCTCTCAAGTACCTATTAAGCAAAGCAACGCTCACTGGAAGGCTGACAAAATGGGTAATGATTTTAAGCGATTTCAACATAGAGTATGTAGACAGAAAGGCTATCAAAGGACAAGTGATCGCCAACCAACTAACAGAGGCACCGATACAAGACCACCAGCCTATTATCTCTGATTTCCCCAATGAATCTATCATGACACTACAATCGGTGATCGAGATATGGCAACTTTATTTTGATGGATCATGTACAAACCATGGAGCAAGGGCAGGGAGAGTTCTTATCACTCTAGACCATGATACAATTCCAAAGTATTTCAGACTTAACTTCCAATGCACCAACAACATAGCAGAATATGAAGCATTAATCATCGGTCTAAAGATAGCTATTCAATGGAGAATCAAGAACCTGAGAGTCTTTGGTGATTCGCAGTTGGTCATTAGCCAAGTTAACAATGATTACATGACCAAAGATGAGAAGCTCATACATTATAGAGCACATATGGAACAACTACACACCAAGTTTCATTACATTCTCTTCGAGCAAGTCCCAAGAGCACAAAACAAAGTGGCAGATGTGATGGCTACCATAGCATCACTGATTGATATGCCAGGAAACAATACCAAATTCCAATTCCTAGTGGAGCAACTCTTGGTGCCATCACATCAAGCATCTATCATAGAATCAGCCTATGTCCTTGTTGGTCCTAAATCCCCATGGTACCAAGATGTCTATAGCTATCTCCAAAACAATGTCTTACCCCCAAACTTGTCTAGGAACCAGAGAAAAGCCCTCATCCGACAAGCCTCTAGGTATACAATCCTCTCCACTACTCTATACAGACGAAGTCTCGATGGAACATTACTATGATGTCTCACTTCCATGGAATCCCAAAAAGATTTGTACAAGGTACATGAAGGAATATGTGGAACCCATGAAGGTGGCAACAACTTAGCTAAGAAAATAATCTGCATGGGATACTATTGGCCAACAATAAAGACAGATGCACACAAGCATGTCCAAAGGTGCACATAGTGTCAAATTCATGGCGACCTCATCCATGCACCAGCCCAGGAATTAAATCCCATCACATCACCGTTACCATTTTCAATGTGGGGATTTGACCTAGTGGGTAAGCTAACACCTTCTTTAGCAAATGGACACAAGTACATCATAGCAGCAACGGAGTACTTCACAAAGTGGGTGGAAGCAATTCCCCTCACTTACATCACTAGAAAACAAATAGCAATGTTCATGCTAAATCACATCACCTGTCGATACGGGATCCCCCAAACAATCCTGATGGATCATGGTACCCCTTTCCAAAACAAGGATGTTGAAGACCTATGTGAACAATTCCATATCAAACAAGGGTTCTCCTCATTTTACTACCCTCAAGGAAATGGACAAGCCAAAGCTACGAATAAAACAATCTTGAAGATCCTAAAGAAAACAGTGAACGAATCAGGGAGAGACTGGCATCTACAGCTTAGTCCTGCATTATGGGCATACAGAACTAGTGTGAGAACACCAATGGGGGAAGCTCCTTTCTCCCTAGTCTATGGAATAGAGGCAGTATTACCCCTCAAAGTGGAAATCCTATCCCTAAGGATATCATTGAAGAACCTAGTTTCTAACGAAGACTATAGAGTAGCAAGGCTCAGTGAACTAGAGTTACTAGATGAAAGAAGGCAACATGCCTTCGACCACTTACAAGGCTATCAGAATCACCTTAGAAGGAACTATCACAAGAAGGTGAAGCCATGAACATTTGAGGTAGGAGACCTTGTCCTCATGGAAAATCAGAAGAATCAAGCAGAGCGAGTCAAACCTGGTAAGTTTGAGCCTAACTGGCTAGGACCATTTGTTATTGTCAGCTCTACTTAGAGTGGGGCATTCATACTAGCAACACCAGAAGGAGATCAGCTCCCTGGATACATAACAAGCATGCACCTAAAGAGGTTCTACCCTTAAAAGTCTCTATGGTTAAGGCATTTATCTACATATCCAAAAAATACCAAAAAAATTAAAAAAAATACAAAAGTTACCTTGGTGAAAACTTGGCAATCAGGCACCTTGGCGACAAAAAAAAAAAGAAAAAAAGAAAAAAAGTAAAGAGAAACAACATTGCTCTCTCAGTGAAAACCTGGAAATCAGGCGCTATTGAGTAGGTACCTTGGTGAAAACCTGGCAAACAGGCGCCAAGTGTTCAAAGTCCAGCTTCACCATCAATGAGCTCCAAAAGTTTGAGCAAATTTCAAAGGCAAGACTGACTATCCTAAGCTATGTCCACAAGCACAAAACCCCTCTGAGCACCAAGCACTTACCCATGGTTAATATTGGTCCACCAGACTAGGGGGCGATTCTGGAAGTTCTAAAAAATAAAAAAAATCAGAAAACTCATCAAAAATCCTAAAAAGATCAAATATCAAGAGAAAATCAATCTTCATCAAAAATAGTTGAATAAATTGCAAAATCCCAAAGCAATAAAACCAACTCGGTTATCAGCACGCAAGTGCAAACCAATCCAAATCCATCAATTGTCACAATCACGAGCTTTGCTAAACAAGCATTCGGCCCATTCGACACAGCTTGACCAGCTGCCAACATAGTCAGAGCAATCAAATCTATCAATTGTCACAATCATGAGCTTTGTGAGAAAGCATTGAGCCCATTTGACATAGCTTGATCAGCTGCCAACATGATCACAACATCCAAATCAATCCAATCTTTCAAAGACTGTCACAATCATGAGCTTTGGAAAAACGCATTTGGCCCATCTGACACAGCCTAATTAGCTGCCAACATGATCAAAGCAATCAAGCCAATCAAGCCTATCCAAAGAGTTGAGCCAATAAAGAGACCCACTGCATCGAGTAACCACGCAAAAATGTTGACTAGGTCAGTCAAGTCAGTCAGATGTCAGTCTATATTTTGGGGTTACATTCTTATGCTACTTCAGGATCCACCATGTGAGGAGAGTAGCTATGATAGATCATGACTTATTTTCTTTGATTGTTGTCTGTTGAATGTTCACTTTGATTTCAGGGCCATGATGATTTAGGATAAATGTGGTAGGCGTTGTCACTTATCTGGCAGTTGCGCAGTTCCACGATCTGAGCTTAAACCTGGGAAAGAATTGGACATTCCTTCTCTTTTACTTTGCTTTGTTTGCTTTATAGAATCAAGAGCTCGCAACACTATTCAGATGGACTCTGAGTTGCTTTGGAGTTCTATCTTGGTTTCTATGGTCTTTCCCTTTATTTTTGCAAACAAGAGCTCACGATGCTATCCAGATAGACTCTAGGGGCGTAGGAGTTCTATCTTGTTTACTTGTCTTTCCCTTTTCAGAAATCAAGACCTCAGTGTGTTATCCAGATGGACTCTGGAGACATAGGAGTTCTATCTTGGTTTCTTTATTTTAGATTAATTCAGAGGACAAGCAGTATCCAGATGGTCAATATTTGGGTGCACTATGGGTCTCTTTCTATTCAATCTCTCTACTCCTTCTGCTATTAAGAGGTCGTGGGGGTATCCAGGTAGTATGTGACCTGGATCATTCGACGCTCTTCCAGAATATCAGAAAATACAAAAAAAATAAAAAAGATGCAATGATGATAATTATTGGAACAGGGGCAGCGACTTGGGACATTCATCCTTTCTATCCGATCATATATATCCAAAAAATGCAAAAAATATAACATCCTTTCTATCATTCCATTTTATAAGATCAATTGTAGAGCACATCTATCCATACTAACTTCTTTCTAACACACACATGCATTACTCAGATAATTTTGTACATAATAGATTGCATTCATTTCATAAAGTGCATCAGAAAATGAGAAATACATGATAATTTTGCATACATGATAAATCATAAACATCACATGAATCCATAAAGCATCTCATATAAACTTGCATTCCATTTACACCATCCTGCATGACACGTCAGTATCATAGGAAAGTAGATCATCCATAAGCGAGTCTGCATATTAGAAGCACATTGCATAGACATCTCATCATCTAATCATATAGAACATATAGAAAGTAAAAACGTTGCACATCATATCAAAACAAAGATGCATCTCATATAGATCAAAATATCTGAGTACACATGTAAAGTCGTAAGTCTAAACACAGAAGGTAACCAACATGTGAATCATATATATATCAGTGTATCAAGATACAAAAAATGGTACAACTCAGAGTATACAATGCATCACTACAAAAAATGGTACAAAGAACAGAACCAGCAAGAGCTATCCCCACCCTCGCCAGGAGGGGCACGAGGGGGAGGCATATCAGAATCTGTCCTGTGAGAGGACCCCAGAGCTCTAACACCACTGCTCGGTGAACGTTGTGCCCTGCTTGATCTCTGTGATGCTCTATAACTGGGAACCCTCTCTAAAGCAGGAATGATGCCCTCATAGTGTCATCTCCAATACTCTATCTCCCGCTGGGCCTCTCGCCTAGATCTATAGTATCTATCCAAGATATCCCTCTGTGCAACATCCTGTACACTATTTTTAAATGAACGGACTTGGTCTGAGCCTGTCGCTCTCTAGCCTCCGTAGCTGTCACACGGGCCTCCAAAATGGTAGCATGAGCATCGGCTAAGGAAAGATGTCTCTGCAAATCCTGAACCTGCTGAGAGAGTCGCTCCACCTCTGAGGGATCATCATCCATGCCTCCCATCGCCACATCCATGTCACCCTTCGCTGCCTGGCTCCCTAGCCCAACACCTCCTCTCCGTCTAACTGGCTCCTCCTCGCTCTTCGAGCTCTCCCCAGTGCTTCTCAAACTACGACCACTCCCATCTGAGGACCCTGTCTCTGCACTCTGCTCATCAAGAGCCTCCACATCTACATCGGCAAGCTCAACGTCTACCTCCTCAATCTCAACCCTCTCCTCAACCCTTAGAGCCAAAACTACTACAGTCCACCGGTGAACCCTACGCACCAAATGAGGTGCCTCCTCCTCCATAGCCTCCTCGTCCTCCAAAATGGCCCCTAGACCAACTCTGCTCTAACCCCCACTACCACCACCACCAGCACCCCNCCATCCCTCCCACCATCCCTCCCACCTCCCCCCCGTCCACCATCTCTCCCTCCGTCACCTCCTCCCCATCCACCTCCTCTCCCTCCATCACGGCGTCCCCTGCCGCGTTGTACCTGCTGATCCCTCTGCATGATAGTCCTGGGAACAGGACATGAAACATCTGTCAAAGCTATGGGACGATGTTGCAGCCAGCGAGCATCATACTGTGGAGTGGTACTTGCAAAAGATAAGATGAATATCAGTACCAGAGCAGATATATACACGTATCCAACCAATGTATGAGCACATAATCACATGGACAGAAAATAAGTACATAAGCATAATACTGAAAAACAAACCTGGATCAACAGTGGTCGAATGCCAGGTCCATGCCACAGGGAGAAAACCTAAGAACTCAGTGTGTGCAACGTCTAGTGACACTACGGCACCCCAAACGTGTGCATCTCTGGACATCCGAGCAAAGTAAGCATAGGAATCTAAAACATCCTGCTGCTCGCCAAACTACCGTAACACCCTATCGGTGTTATGGAAATCTATCATATGAACATGGTCGCTCACATGACCAATCAGATATCTCCGCTGTCTACAAAAAGGAAGATGGATATCCTCACCATCCCAAATAGGACAATCTCGGTAAGGTCTCCAAATAAAATAGGGAATCATGTCAAGCTTCTGGCACCAATAAGAAAGGTGACCCATATGAGTCTGAACGATCGCACCATCATACATATATACATACAGCCTATTGGCCGGGAGAGCACAGGCACCCACAGGACGGCAGAAAACAATGTGCTCCCACGCCCAAATCTGTAACAATGTGGCACCGCAACCGAGTGACTTTCCATCAAGGTAAGCCACGTACATCATATGGAAATGCATGTGTGCCAACATGCATGGGCCCCAAGCAAAAACAGTATGGTCTCAGACCATACTCTAAAGGACACTGCCAAATCCAATAGAAAACCCACGCTGACGCTGATCGGGGCAAAGGATGCCACAAATCAAACTACCCAATAAAGTGGATAGTCTATCCAAGCCCAATCCAAATCTAGACCATGGAATGTCATAACCACCGGCCAGCCTGAGTTGATCCCTAGGCAGTCCAGTGAGCTCAGACAAAGCAGGGACACTAGTATGAGTGGAGTACTCCACCAACTCGCCCTAGATAGGGATTTGGAGGATGCGATACACATCCTCCAAAGTCACAGTGCACTCCCCAGTGGGCAACCAGAAAGTACAGGTCTTAGAATGCCATCACTCTACCAGACCAGAATCAGACCCCTATTGGTCGTGATCTCAGGCATGTAACAAATCCAGTACAGTCCCAAGTCACGAAGTACTGACCTCTCATCCTTTGTGAGCTGAAATCTATGAACGAGTCCCGCTGGCCTAGACTCTCGACATCACAAAATGCGCCCAACGAACTGTAAAGAGTACAAAAAAATAGAAAATTATCAGTTTCTGATGTTGAGGAACATAACAGAAGCATAAACAAGCAAGTAACTGACAACGAAATCAGGCAGACAGTGTTTAAAAATCAATTGCGGCATTAAACAGAGACAAGTGTAGTACTTTTATGCTATTGCAGCACACAAACAACAAGTGCGGCACACAAAATGCAAATGTAGTAATTAACAAAGGCAACTGCGGCACTTTTACCAAGTGCGGCTTAGAACCGGCAATTGCGGCAAAACCGCAAGCGATTGCGGCAAAGGTAAAACTTTTTCAATAAAGGACAAAATTTAAAAGCTAAAATTCATGCAATTAATGACACGCAACATGAGGTAACTCACCAAACGTCTAGAGCCAGCAGGCCGACGGTATGAACAGACTCGATCGAAAATGTGAATAACGCCTAGAAGACCCGCCATCGCTCGAAACAGGAAGAAAATGAAGCAAAAAAAAATAAAGAAACTTACCAAGAGATTCAGAGCTCAAATTCGCAAAGTGACAAATGAAGGGCTCTCCTAGCTACTTATAGGGATTCCGGAAAACCCCAATTTCACCTAGGAGTCTGAAATTTCTTCCCGGTCCCCGGAAACTTCAAAGGTCAATTACAGGGGCATTTTAAACTATTTTTCAAATCCGTCAGCTACCCAGTTCTACAATTTGCAGTTTCAACAAATTAACGCTCGTCTCGCGACTTTTCGCTCAAATTTGTTAAGGGGGCATAAATACACCTACTAAATGTCGGGGCAAGCTGGGGCAAAATCAAATAATCTTTGACACACTGCGACAAGTCACATCGCATCAAAGAGGGGCAAATGTAGACACCCTAAAATGGACAGGCTTGCGACTTTACATTAAAAACACTAATTTTCATCTATT
>MU228307.1:303634-316078 GCA_018584345.1 Thuja plicata
TCTCGACGCTTCTCAAGTCATAGACGTTGCCCCGCCAATACTGAGCATCAAGAACAACGTTTCGGAAGGAGTAGAGAGAAACAATAGAAGCTTCAAGCATCGTGGGGTTTGCATTCATTTGTCTTCCTTTCTCTTTCTTGTACATTTTATTGCTCACGTTTCTGTTATTCATTTAGTAGTCATTGTATACTTGATTTGCATTCATTCGTGAACCTTTGCTACTAACCCTCGCCTTTGGAAAGTTGTGGGGACCGGAGAGAGAGGTGTACACATATTTATGCATATTTATACATTACAAGTTCATTAGGGCAGTTAACCACCTTACAAAATGTTTTACAATCTTTCCCGCTCAATGAGAAAACCCTAAAACACGTTAACAATCTAAAACACTTTCTAACAAACTTAGGTCGGCCTTCAAAGCCATCGCACATCCATTTGACAAAGAAAAGTCAAACCACAACACACTTTCTAATGTCATTGCACAACCTCCAAGAAATCCAATCATAATGATCACAAACATGCCAACTCATCAATCCTTTTCGATCAACAACATCACCATAATCCCCCGAACATATAATCACTTACTGCAACATGGTGCATCATCACTTGTCAAGGATTTGACTGACTGTTCTAAGAACATCTTTAACCTTTTTACTGAACAACCTTCTGTCACTTGAAAATTTTCCTTCCGGTCATCAAATCATGATGCGGTTGCAACAACAAACCCACACCATAGTAAAGATAAACATATCATGACCACAACATCTGAATCCAAACTTATTGGACACAATTATCAAATCATTCCTTCTCGGCCTCATCCCATTCTTCTTGTAACATTTCAACATTCAATCAATCATAACTCACACCATTCATAAGATCAACATGTGCGGTCATAGAAATAGCATCTATAGACATCACTTAGTCTTCCTTTACGATCGTACACACCAACTCTTACTACAACTCTGGATTCAAGTTCTTGAACATACATCAGTATAATAGGCACACTGTCAACTAACAAACATTAAGTTGACATCAACAACATCATAACTGAGCAACCTATCATCAATTCAACACCATGACATACTCAAGTGCACTCTGCATCACTTATGCCAACAAATCCTTCTACTCCTTACTATCTTTCTCCCATAGATCCTTTAGTGACAAATCCCATTCAACCTCATCTCCCCATCTTGGAGGTCCATGGGGGGGTTGTCGTGCATTTTCTAGTTCTACCCATTTCCATGAACCACCTCTCTATATCTCAGCTCATTCGTCATCTACTCCTTGTAAGCCTTCTCCATGCGCCTCTATGTCCCGCATACCTACTCCTCACACACCATTATCATCTTCAAAACTTATATGCCTCACATAATGTTTCATCAATGGTGAAGATTAATTAAGAATAGGGATGATAAAAGTTTAGAAAGTGTAGGATTTATAACACACGTGGATTGATGCAGTAAAAAGATAAGATGATATAATGCATAAAAGAAATAAATACAAATATTTGCAAAAGGGAATCATATAATTAACTATGTATAGAAAAGGATAATAAATCACTTAAATACTTAAAAATTATTTAATTAATATAAGAAATAGTAGCTTAATTAAATAATCAATATTATTTAATTAATATAGATAAAAGAAAACAATAGAAATGACCTGAGGAAAATGTATTAGTCATTTTTTTAACTATAGGGGTGTCCCCATGGCCCAATTCAATGCCCAACCCACCTTACCTTGGTCTTACATACTACCAAGTTGGAGTTAGGAAGGGGTGTGCTAGGACGAGACTAATCCCATGCGGATGCATAGAATCACCTGCAAACCATGTGCATCGGAAAAACCTGGGCCTTGGAAGTGAACTTGAAACCAATGGAGAGAAAAACCACGACCCAAGCCAACTCTGCTACTTAATTACTTCAATTAAGCTATATTCCCTCCACCATTTTCAAGAATAAATGAACAAGTAATTTTCTTTTTCCTTCTATTTTTTGTTATAAATTTTAGTTGATTTAATATCAACACTTCATCCTAAACAAGCTAAATCATCACCCTTCATCTTCTCCTTGATTTAAGGAAATTTCTCTCATCCATTTTTCACCATCAATGTTCCAAACAAATCTCTACTATTCATTCTCCTTCCCAAAAATCATCAATTGATAGGCATCCATGTGTTCAATCAACCACATCTCAAAATCCATTGAGAAAATCCACTTGCAACATGGAGTTCGTACTTGGTAACATATTTAGTTTTAGTTTTATTGTTTGAACTCTAATTTTCTGAATCTATAGGCAAGCATTATGATTCAATTTTTGTGTGCATTTTTCTTCTTGTTTCTTATTTAGTTTGATTTTATACTTACGAACATAAATAATTGACATGCCACATTTTATACTATGATGAATATGTGTAAATTACTTTACAAAAATCACTAGCATATCATGCTTTAAACTTAAAACCTATGAATTGCAAATTAAAATGTTTATTAAAACACATGCAAATACACATGTGATTAGCATATCATGATTTATACTTATAACCTATGAATCACAAATTAAAACGTTTATTAAACCACCTACAAATACACGTGTGATTGCTTGAGGTTTTTGTTTTAATGAAATACACAAGTTAAAGTATTCAAGTTCTTCCTCTTTATATTTATACTCTACAACCTACTAAAACAAGCTTTTACACAAATGTGGATTTAAAAGAAGAATTCATCTTGAAACAAGATTTTTTGATGAATAGAGGCCTTTCTATTAATTAAAATATAAGAGTATAATATTCACAAAAAGGGGTCAGGGGATAAAAAATTACCCTGCAAAGTCACTCGGCAACTAGGCTGAAAACATACAACTATTCATTAAAAAAACATATAAAAAATCCCTCAAGCTGCGAGAGCAGTTGTAGAAGAGGGAGGAGGATCTGTGTCATCATAATTGCCCCAAAAATTGGGCCCAGGGGTCTGGTCGAGAAGAGACCTGTCATCATCAGTTTATTTTTCTTCATTCAATTCTCCTTCCTCCCGCTTGGGAGAAATAGCAAGCGCTAGGCAGGGGAACTTATCAAAAGTGGCAGAAGGCCATGTAGGAAAAATGGTCGAAGGCCGAGCTGAAGCAGCAGCAGTGGAAACAAGCAGAGGAGGCCAACGAGAAACCGCAACCCTCTGAGTTGGAGGAGAGGTAGAGAAGCGGTGCCAAGAGCTCAACATTCTGGAATGCCTGCAGAGGAACTCCAGCTATGATGGAGGCCCTGGGGCGGCATGCGATCAACCAACAGAGAATTCGGCAGCACCTGAGCAACAGTACAAGGGGCATTACCCCTGTGTTACACCAGCTCCTGTAAATGGGTGACCTCAAGGGCCAACTTGTTCACTTGTACTTGAATTTGCATCATGACATTATTACATAAACATTCCTTAGCATACAGAGAAATAGTGATATCTAGAAAGTTGTGAGTAAAAAGAATAACATTTTGGTCTTTCCATAAATAAAACAAAATCTCCATCCTAAAAGCATGCCAAATATGGGTGTACTAGGAAGGCATTCTGTGTGAGTCACCTAAGAGTGCCATATGCCAGGAAAAAGGCTCAGGCCGAAAAGGCCTAAAAAAATCATGTATCCAATTCCAATAGTTCTATGTCCAACAACAAAACCAAAAAATGTGCATAATGGTTTTAGAATGCCCACAAAAATGGCATTTAGGATAAGGCACACCTAAATGCTGGAGCCGAGCTCCGAAAGGCAAACCTTTGTAAAGCATACACCAAGTGAAATGAGCAATCTTGGGCTCTGTAATATCATCCCAAATAGTATGAAAATTCCAACTCTAGGTTTTTTGGGAAGATAAAAGGTGCCATAGATGATTAAGAGAATCAATCATCGGAAGATGAGGCACTAACCAAGAATATCCAAGCTTGGGTTAGTAACTAGTAAATGGCGTATCAGGGTACCATTTCCAATATTTCCACTAATGTTTAACTGACTAAATCCTCAGCTTATGCAAAAAATGGGGCAGAATAGCCAAGACAAGCAAGTCAAAAGTCTGACGATCTGGGCGGGTGAGCCGAAATTGAACACAGAGATCATCCTAAGAGAGGAGACTCATAGTGGCTCTCGAAAACAAATCCTTGGGCATTTGAATGCCACATTTGTGAAAACGAAGAGCACTCATCCCCTAGATTTTGGCCAGAGGAAGCTCTTGCTGAGAAAAAAGAGGGGACCACCAAATATTTTGTTGGTTGAGAGAAAGTCTATCTTGAAAACCATTCCCAACCCAGCGAAGCCAAGGCTTGACAACTTCTCAGGCTCTCTAGATAATTTTGGCCACAAAAGAACCTTGGATATGAACAGGGTTATTCATGACCAGAAGGGTTTGAAAGCCAATCCCTTTCCAAGCAGGCTTGTGCAAGGGATACCCTGAAGAGATGCAATGGTGAAGCAAAATTTTCCAGGCTTCATTTCTTGTGAGACACCACACTATCCATTTCGCACAAAGGGTCGAGCCCTACTTCTGAGTATCTAATAAACCAAGCCCACCAAAGGACTTAGGGAGACAACATAATTCTTAGGCCACTCTGTGGAAGCCATGATGATCAACACCAGAAGCCCAAAGGAAATCCCGCAGCAACTTCTCGAGCTTGTGGTAAGAAGCTTTTGAAGGAGCCCAACAAGAAGAATAGTACACATGAGTGGTAGCCAGGACTTTGGAGTAGATCTAAAACTTTCTTGTGAGAGAAAGCGCCTTGGTGATCCAATAGGTAAGTTTCTTTTTAATTTTAGCTAAAAAAACATTCCATAATTCAGTAGAAGTAGCTTGAAAGGCAAAAGGAATGCCTAGGAAGCGAAAAATCTCCCCATGTTGAATCCTGGACCATCTAAATTGAGAAAACTAGGGCAGATCGGGAAGGGTAGATTGGCTGAAGCACAAGGTTTTATGCCACTAAATGGAAGAACCAGAGGCTTAGAAAAAAGTGTCTAAACACTACAAGGATGCCTTGATATTGTCTTCATCCTCTTCAAGAGTGAGAAAGGAATCATCAGCAAAGTGGTCATTGACCAATTGCTGGGTAGAATCAGGTAAAGCAATCCCATGAACATGACCCATAGAAATGGAATGAGCTAACAAGTATCCAAATCCCTATTCCGCCATAACATACAAGGCAAGAGCCAAAGCACAACCTTGTCGAATGGATCAGAAGAGCCCAAAAGTAGAGGACTGTTTTCCATTAATGGTGATACAAACTGAGGCTGAAAAGCATCTGCACAGATTGAAGAAAACTAGGGCCAAAACCAAGAGCGTAAAGCATAGCTAAAATAAAAGGTCATTTAATGTGGTCATAATCTTTAGTAAAATCAATTTTAAGAAAAAGGGATTTCTGGTGAGACTTACGAGCCCATTCCATACCTTCCCAAACTGCTATGATATTATCAAGAATAAATCTTGATTTGATAAAACCAGTTTGCTTTGGCCACACAATTTGAGGCAGGATGTGGCGAATCTTGAGAGCCAAAGCCTTAGAAATGATCTTGTAAGAGACATTGAGAAAGATAATGGGCCACCAATTGTAGATATCTTTTAGGTCCCTAGATTTAGGAATAAATTTAATATTACCTTTGTTGATGATGTCCCCCAGAGATTGGGAATGGTAGGCTTTAAGGTAAACCCAGTGCAAATCAGGACCAATAGCATCCTAGAGGGTTTTATAAAACTCACAGGGGAAGCCATCACATCCTAGGGCTTTATCATCAACCATGGCAAAAACAACTTCATGAAGATCCTGTAAGGTAAGAAGTTGATCATAGAAAGCACAATGAGAAGGGGAGATGCAATGAGGAACAACAACAATGCAATCAACAAGAGCTTGATCGCTGGTAGGAGTAGAACCCTACATGGAAAAAACATGTTCATAATGATGAAAAAAATCCTGCAAGATACCAGGAAGCTCCGTAAAAAGGGCTTGACCTTCTTTAATCCTGGTTATGCCCACATTGGTGTAGCAAGCATGGAGAGCAGCAAAAAATTCTTTAGATGCTTGATCTTCGATCTTTAACCAATGCATTCAAGCTTTGATTTGAGCACCTCTGGCAACATAGTTGTCTACAACTTGCTTCTGATGATGTATCTTGGAAAGGTGGAGTTGCAGGTCTTGATTGAACGAATCATGAGCTAAGGCCTTCGTGGCAACACGAAGAGCTTTGGTGTTGACATCATAAGATCTACGAGGATACTTGGCAAGTTACCTACCATAAATGTACAAAAAAATATGTCGTACGCTGGATGACATCATTCCACCATTGAATCCAACCAGGCAAATGTGATGGCCGAGGCTCAAGGTTCCAAACCCAATGAATGTGGGCCACCGTGGAAGGGTGGTGAAGGATAGAAGTATTGAAAAAAATTGAGTTGTGGGAGGCTGTGACTTAGCTGCCTCCCAGACAATATTAAATTGAATGGGGAAATGATCTGACAAGGTCACATCAACAAGAGGAGCAACCGGTAAGGCTTGCTTTTCAGAAAAAGAGAAAAAAGATTGTGCCAAAATCATAGCACGATCAAGCCTTTTATGAATTATGTCAGAAGAGGCTCTAAAATTAGACCAAGTGTGCCAAACCCCATCAGGACGACGACGACCAACATTGGGATCAAAAAGACCTATTTTATTATGCATGTAGTACCATGCTTCTCTCTCACTAACTGTCCATCGAAAAGGTAAAAGGACGTCCTTGTTAGAAGCCACTTCAACCATATTAAAGTCACCACAAAAAAACCAAGTTGCAGGTGGCAGAGAATCCACAAGCCAACGCCAAAGGTGAGATCTTTCAACAACATCATTGGGCACATAAACATTAACTATGCCAAAAGAATGATTTTCAATAATGAAAGTGACCTAGACACATCTCTGCATGGGATCTGAGTCATGATTAACCAAAAAAGAATGCCAACAAGGAGAAAGTAGAGTAACAACTCCACCTCGACCAGCCTTGTGTTGAGAACAAAGAGCAAGGCTCTTAGGCCAAATAATCTTACAGGCAACATCAAGAAAGAAACCTGAGATTTTAACTTCCTAGAGGCATAACACATCCAGATGACTAACACAATGACGCACATCCCTGATAGAATACTTTCTGGGTAGGTCTGTCAGACCCTGAACATTCCAAGAGATGTACTTAGTGAGAAAACAATGTCGTCCATACCATCACCATCCCCAAGGGAAGCAAAACTATTTGACAAATATGCTGGAGTGATATCATTCCCAGGAGACTCCATGGAAATATTTCTGCATTTTTCTGGAACACCCTCAAGCACGGCCTCGGCACGCCTAGAAGGGCTGTGCGAGCAGCAAAAAATGAGAGGGGAAGAAATCGTAGAAGTCGCCGGAGGCGTGCGGACCCAAGGAGGGTTAACAACAGAATCAAAAACCTCCGTCCCTTATTAGCCAGGGTTTGAAATAGGAACCGCATTCTTAGATTGGGCATCCATAGGAGGAGGTGGTGGCTGTGAAGTGGAAGCCAAAGCAGAAAGCTTGGCGTGCTTGTTCTTGCGGCCGACTGTTACCCAGTCGTCTTTCTTGGTTTCCTCTTTTTTACTAGAATCAGCTGGCCGAGAGCCAGAGTCCTAAGGAGGAGATTTGGTGCGAGGAACTACCAAAGGGCAGTCCTTAGTCTTGTGCTATGTAGATTGACAACGATAACAAGTGTTGGGAAGGTTGAGATAAAGCACCTTCTAAGTGAAGGTGGTCCCACCAACCTGAATCTCAAGAAACTCTTTAAGGTCCCTGGAGAGGTTGACCTCAACACAGAGCCTATTCTAGGGCCGAGGATTAAGAAAATGGTCATGCTCACCACAAATAACCCTACCTAGCATTTGCGCAATGGCATGCATGAAAGGCCAACAGGGTATGTTGGGACTAAAAAAAGTAGTAAGGGTTTTTGAAGTACCATGTAAAAATTTTGCAATCTGAAGCCCTATGATCATTTTTTGTGCTTATTTCCCCAAATAAGTTTGATTTTCTATCATGCATGTCAAGTTCTCATCACCTTTATTTTGACATTTGAAGACATCCCAAGTCATTAAATTTGAGTTTCAAGTTGTTTCGTGATGTCTTGTTCGAGCACTTGTCCAAATCTGCATTTTTGCCTAAGTGTCGATTTGTTGTAACGAGCCCAGTTTGCATTTGAATATCTTGTGTCGTGTTGAGTTTCATGGTCCGCCACTTTGGGGAATGTTGAAAATGTATATTAGAGAGCCTATGTTTCAAATCCCAAGTTATTTTGAGTTCGTTTGATAGGTTTTCTGATCCCTCAAAGTTGGTCTTCCAGAGATATCTTGTTTCTCTGTTCTGCCCAGATCTCTGAGTAGCCCTGTTTGATTGATTGTAACTTTTGACCTTGTGACCTAATTGAAAAAATTCCTTTTGTAATCCATTACAGAGGTCAAATACTTCTTGAGCCTTTGTCTTCAGGTCACGAAAAGTCCATTTGGTCAGTTTGCCAATCCAATTCCGTTTGCATTTTCTATCAGTGTGTCGAACTCTCAAATGTAGAGTTTTGAGTAGCATACTTTATGGTTTCCCTATTTGCACCTGGTTCAAGGTCAAGTAAAATTGAAATTTGTATTGCTTTTTAGACTTGGAAATGTGCTACCGTGAAGATTTCTGGACCTTGACCAATCCGTTTGGTCATTTTCCTAAGCCATTTCCAAATCGAATTTCTGCTTGTTTCACTGTTTCAGATCCAGAATGTTTTAACAAGCCGACTTTGGTCTTTAATGATAATTTGCCTTTTGATCTTCTGAGAAAGCTAATAATGGATTCATTTTCATTATGTGAGAGTGAATCATTATCCAAGATTTTAGATCTTGAGGGTTTCAGTTGGTAAGTTTTCAAAGCTTGTTTCTAAGGTGATTTATGCGGATTGACAGTGCAGACAAAATGAAAGTTTCAGAAGGCTATATTTGATCAGTGATATCTTTTGGCTCAAATATTTTTGTGCAATTTCCTCTGGCACGTGTTCTCACATGTTGGGATTGAACTTAATTTTCTGATGGCACGTTCCTGTGAAGTCATTTAGTCAGTTTTTAAAGCTCAATCCAGAGGCTACTTGCAATTAATGAAGCCAGTTTACAGAATTATTAAAAATAGTTTTAAAGTGATTGCAAGCTCAGTGGTTTTATTTTCTAAATTGCACAGTTGGCCAGATTTGTTTTGTCAAGAGGGAAAATGGAAATTAATAAAAAACAAAACCATTGCTATGGGAGTGCTGCGAAGCATTATGAATGAATGAGAAACCAAATAAAGTGATTAAAGTGCCTGCGCAGAGGATAAAGCATATGATTGTTTTAAAAGTTTAAAGCAAGGTAATGTGTGAGAAATTAGAGGGCTTTCGCAGTATGAAGGCCAGTGTATTACACTCAAGACCCCACGCCCAACATTTGAAAGATGGCTTTTCTTTTAACCAATAAAAAAAAACAAATGGCATTAATCCAAAGCATGAAAAGGTTGCAATAAAGTGCAGAGGAAAAGTTTAAAAGTAAATCCAATGCATATGCCAGTGGGGTGCACAGCAAATCATTAGCCTTGGTGAGCAGTAATGTGATGGAGAGCTTATGAATAAAAACAATAAAATGCTTGCAAACAACAAACAATTACATGGGCGGATGGTGGACATTGGAGAATTTGGGATTTTTTATAAAACTAAACCAGCAAACCATGGAGGTGCTGCGTTAAACATGGAAGTCTCTAGCGCACCATTTGAAGGAAATAACATTTGCAATTAAAATGAAATGGCCTGCTGAAGGAAGAATTGTTCACGCTAAAGACAAGGTAGCCCACGTGGGAGGATGGAAGAAGTCCTTCATGTAGCCGCACAACATTTGAAGGAATGAAAAAACTCAAAGCTTGCCAAATAACCAAAGTCTGAGCAGCATAATGGGAAAACATGAACAAAGCATGTAAATCTATTTTAAATAGAAAAGAGGTTGCGTGGAATATGTTTGAAATGCTGCTGGAGGCCCATAATGCCACGCTGATTTTGAAAGCAATTTAAACAGTTTACAAATTTCAAAAACAAATGAAATGAGAACCAGCCTGCGTAGCATATCACATTGGCAAGAAGTATATTGTTTTGTGAAAAGGGAAAGTTGCAGCAAATGCATGGTGGCTGCGTGACAAAAAGGAGAGTCTACAACAATACAATATAGATATTTATGCAATTTACAAGACAAGCCAGAGGGAGTGCACTGAATTTGGGAGCAGTATGAGATATTTTAAAACATTAAAACACACAGGCAAATGCATATTGGAAGTAATTTTAAAACCTTTGCAAATGAAACATGGTGGATGGCCTCCCAAAAAATTATACAGATTTAAAACCAATAACAAAACAACAAATGTAATTTGCAGGCATTTAGAGGAAACAAGAGGCATGTGTGCAAGTAGATGAGAAGAAGAACTTTTAAAAGGATCAAAGTATATGTATTTGGAATGCAATGGCAGGTGTAAAACTAAATCTACAACCAAAAAGAAAAAATGCCAGGCAAGCATTAAAATAGACGTTTAAAATCTGAAATAGTTGCCAAATTGGAGGAGTCTTGCACCAAGTTTTTGAAGGAGATCCCATGCTGATTTCCATGGATGTTAAAACAATTAGAATCCTTTGCAAAGTGCTGAGCAGAATGGAAGGTGAAAAGAATAAGTCTTGTGCAGACCACTGAGGGAGAAACTTACGCAGTTTTTTAAAAATGAATTTTAAAATCAAAGTTTTAAAATTATTGCCTGGAGTCAGCGCATGACTTGGTGAAGGGGTTTTAAGCATGTCAAAACAATGCAAAGTAGGGGGCGCCCAGCCTTGTGGAAAAGGATTTTTATATTAGGCAGCAATAAAAGATGGCCATTAGTGAGCATCATCTACAGGAGTCTCTAAAATTTGAAAACAATGAAAACAGTTTATCCCACATTGGCAGTGGAGGAGAATTTTTTGGTATTTATATACTAAAATGCACAATGTATGAAATAAGTAAAAGAACCAAGAGGCCATTTGGTGGGCCTCTTGGCTGGAGACTTGCCTCGAAAACTGTGACTAGAGGAATGACACCCGTATTTTGGTGGGGCCCACAATGATGATGTGGTAGGTGACTTGGCTAAGAGGCTGCATGTTTCGGCATGGATCTCAAGGCATCCAAAATTGACGGATGGCTTAATGGCTTGATGAGAAAGTTGCAAGGAAAATAAGCCTAAGCCATTAAGCCATTGGTCCAGGTGGCACAAGTGACAAGTGGAGCCCAGTTGGCCGGTCAACCAATCAGAGGATGCCAGTAGGCGCTAAGTGGCACAAATTGAGAGGCACCAATGAGAGATTGACAAGTGGCACCAAGTGGACCTGTGGACCAATTAGAGGGTGACACTTGGCGCATTCTGGTGAGATGTGCAGATTTGAAATTATTTTTAATTTTAATTCATTTCAACAAATGGGTTAAAAGATGAGCAAGTTTAAAAAGATCCAAGGGCTGACTTAATGGCTTAGGGGAAAGATGCTCACCATCTAACCACTAAGCCATTAAGCCTAGGTGACAAGTGTCACAATGAGATAAAATCTGGAAAAAGGGAAACATTAAAATTAAATTTATATCATTTCAATAGTTCAACTATTGAAAAGTAATTTATTTCAAATGCAAATATTTCAAACTTTTAAAAGAAATCTACACGGGAATGCAAACTTGGACTAAAGTTTCAGAGGGCAAATTTGATCCAAAGTATAGAGTATTATATGTTGTCGGAAAGGTCTCAGAATGAAGAAGAGGATTTTGCAGATTATTTGGGGGAAAATCAAATCAAATTTTCACAGTTTCAGTTGGAAGCAGTTGTAGATATTTTTGGGGATAGACAGGTGTCGGTGACTGGATTGTTTTTCCTTTCTCCTATATCTAGTTTTTTCTTCATTGTAATGATGATGGTAAAAATAAAACTACAAGGTAGACTTCTGAATTATGTCTGAATTTTGGCTTTGAGTCTTTTGAATGTACTGATATCAAGCTTACATTAATAAAATACAATGGAATCTCCATTTTGATACCAATGATGTCTTTTTGCATTTGCTCTTAGTTCTTGTATGTTCAATTTGTAAGGCATTTTGAGTATACTAGTTATAAGGTAGCCATGTCGTTGTTTGTGAGTTGCTTTCAAGGAGAGTTTAAATCTTGCAGATAATTGTAGAGGGTTAGGGTTTATGCAGGAATTTGATACAGGGGTGTGAGGATGAGAGGATAGTTTGTAAGGCATTCCATCTGAGGTTTATTTGTATTTCCATTAATTATTCCTGATGTATGTATGTTTTATTCTGACTCTATGACCCATGATTAGGCACTGGCCAAAATGCTGACAAGTGGTTGTTATCATCAATCCAATTTTAATCAATCTTTATATTTCTGTTATCTCAAATACA
>MU228307.1:316184-339114 GCA_018584345.1 Thuja plicata
GCCCAAAGTGTAGAAGGATTTTCATCCTTGTTAATTAGCCTTTTCCCTGTGAGAATCTAAATTGGGTATTAGAGAGTCTAGCATTCATTGCTATTATAATTGATTCTACAAGAAAAAGAGCTAACAGGGTAGATGGAGACCAGGAAACTCAACCCACACAGGAACTTTTAGTTTCTTGTCGTCAGAGCCAGAAAAGTCTCAAGACCAGCGTTGGAAAACTAAAAGGGAAGCCCTAAGATTCCAGGGTCCTTTGGCAAAAATGGCATCCACATGGGTGGGGTTGGAAAAATGAAACAGAAAGAAACCTTTGGTAAGACTCTGAATGCTATCCATGTGGATTTCATGAGGAGTCTAGGCTTTCGCAACCCAATCTTTAATAACGCCTTCAGGAGGGTTGCGATCTAGAAAGTAACCAATAAGAGTATGTGTTTCAAGCCAAGTACATGCATCATCAAACTCATGAATGGGTAAAACAATATCAGGCTGGGACATACCTCATGCAACACTTTGGGAACAAACTTGCGAGGTCTCTTGCTTGAAGGCGCCATTGTTATATGTCACCACACCAACACTAGCATCAACTGCTGGCCGAATGGTGGTCGGGGCCATAACTACCAAGGAATTTCCCGCAGTAAATGCGGTATGAAAGGATAGGAGGGCTCAGAATAGCGACACAACTCTAAACCCTAGCAAAGCAAAAAACCATCTTCTCTCTATGTCTAATCCGAGACAAGATTTTTGAAATTAAGGCTAAAAAGATATTTCACAAACACAAGGGCATTAAATAAAGAACCTCAAATAGCTAATATTCTCAAGAGCTTGGTGTATACTCAGACTTGAATTACATGAACAATATTCATACAAATTCCTTTAAATAGTTTTATATAAAAGCAACTCCACTTCTCCATGACTTATACTATTATTTTTAAAAATATTATAAAACTTCTTTCAAAAACTTCTTTTTTATTAATAAAAATATTAGTTCTATATAAAAGCAACTCCACTTCTCCATGACTTCTACTTCATTATTTTTAAAAATATTTTAAAACTTCTTTCAAAAACTTCTTTTTATGAATAAAAATATTATAAATTTAACTAAAATACATAAATATTAAAACCCTAAACCTTTAATATAATGAATTACAACATTCTAAAAGAGCATGCATCACTTGGAAAAAATAAAATCAATTATTAATCAATCACATGAAGTGTGAAATGTCTTAGAAGGATCCTTTTGCTTTAGAAGAAATCATTTGAATCCCGTGAAGAATTAAACGCGCTTAAACACAGGGATTAAGAACATCTGTAAATCTCCCATTGGAGAGCGGGAAATACTAAACACGGGATTTAGAAAAATTAATTAAGTTGGATCATTGTCCCCTTCAAACTTCCCCGGAATTGGGGACAAAAAATGTCTTTTTTCTTTCCAAGAGATGGCTTCAATCGTCTCATTCCAGGCCCGAGAAACAATTTTTCTCTGGATGATAAAAAGCTTGGCGGTGTCGGGACACGGAGAAGTTTATGGCATTGGAATATGTAAATCTTAAAGTTTGGAGAAATTTTCAGAAGAAAACTTCGAGAGTTAAAACACTTACTATAATGCCTTGGTAGTGCAGCTTTCTGAAGATTGACCAGATTTACAGCCAGCACAAACTCCTTTGTTGATTTTATAACGTTGTTTGACATCTGCAACTTTCTGATAATCCAATGTAACTTCAACTTTTATACCCAATTCACGTTTGGGCCCGTTTTTCAATCCAGAAAAGAAAATGATTTGTAAATCAAAACTACGTGCCGTCGATATCCTTTGTAATACATTTTCTATGTTGGGTTTCTGCATCAATGAGCTCGATTCCTGTACTGCAGCGTTTTCTGCAGAGCAGGATTGAGAAATTGAGCGAGAAAACGACTAGTTTGGACATGTGGCAGACATTAAGGCTGTTTCGCAGAAGGAACAGTCAATCTGATAATGCGATTGATGCTTTAATGCATGTAAACTTAAATCCATCCCATCTGTTTCTTTCGCCTTTACCCTTTCTTTCTCTTCAATATTCCCATTCTTTGTTGTTTTTTCAGGGCTTTGACAAACCGTCGGCATCCACAAAACTGCCCATTTAAGTTAAGTAGGAATGCAGTGACTTCGGTTACCTTTGCATTTAAGCTTTCCTCGATTCCCGTATATTTGTTCGCATTACTTGCCTTTAATTAAAATAAGGTTGTCGGAAAGAATTTAAGTGGTACTGTTGTTTCCTCTTTTTGTTTCCTAAGGACTTTATCTGTCAATTTAGTTAAAATAAGGCTGGCTGAAGGAAATCAAAATCATATAGGATTGAGTAAAATCTGCAGATTTTGTCATTTTTAGGGTTTGTCTTGGAAGCAAGAGATTTGTAATGGATTCTGCTACATTTGGTCCCAATAATTCTGCGCAATCTCTGGTAAATATTGAAGAAGAGTATCCAATATGTTTGCCTGGGAGGTCATTTGCACCTCCGGAGACTCCGCAAGAGCCAATGGAATTCTTGGCCAGATCTTGGAGCATTTCAGCATTGGAGGTGTCCAAGGCTCTTGCTCCTTTTACTGGTAATGGAGGGGGAAAAGGTGCCTCTGCTTTTCAAGAGAATACTAAGTTTGCACCAGATAAATTGCCTTTACTTACAGCTCCCTATTCATTTGCCTCCAATGGGACTTCGCAGCTAGTCATGGAACGGATTTTAGCACACCCAGTAAGTATCCTGCTTCATCTTTTGGATTATTGCTTCCTGCCTGTGGATTCAGGCTTTTTCCCTTTTGTTGTCTACCAGATGCTCTGTATAACGAGGGAGTTGTCATATAGTAATTGCTAAGAGTTTTTGCTTGCATCGGATCACCTTAAAGGGGTTAAATAAGAATAGAAATTGAAATCCCAGGAAGCTAATAACATTCTTACAAAATTAATGATCTGCTTAGCTTTTTGTCTGTTTCTAGTGGGCATCAAATCGTATTACATGGTTTTTCTTGTGTGAGGTAGTGAGTAATTTGTATGTTTGTGTGGTTTGGTATGATGTTTATAGCAATTCCCAAGATTTTTGTATCGGTCTTGTGGTTACATTTCGAATCAATTGCAATGGATTGGAAGTGATCATGGTGGGTATAAACGCTAGGGCGACATTGCCTAGAATGATAATTGGTCATTTGATGTTCAAACTCTACTAGTGGTTTACAATGACGGGTGAAGTTGATTTGCAGGTATTGGAAATATATTGATTTTTAATACAAAAGTTATATGGGCGAGACTGAAAATGCCTTCAATGGAATGAAAAAGATTAGGAAGCGTGGCATAGTGTCGTTCTCCAGCTTTTCCCCACATTTTGTACCTGTAAATTCTAATATTATCTTTTCTACATGTCTGTATTCTAGAGAACTCCTTCCCCAGATTTGGTCAAGTTCCCGAGATGGGTGTTATTGTTTGTGATGACAAGCATACTTCCAATCACGCATACAAGCAGGATTTGGGATGCATTACTTCATTTACTACATTTTATGATATTGATGTCAGAATATCTTTTGTTGCTGGGAAACTTATGGGTAGCTTTGTCTCATTGAGATAGAGACCAAAATACTTGCTGTCCCCCAGAAATACAGAAAATGACTTGAAGCTATAACGAAAGGAGAAATGCTGTACAAGTTAATGATTCATGATTCCTTATTTGGGCTCTGGGCATAATGCGGCTTTTTCATTCTTGTAGTAAATTGCTTGGTTGTGTGGAGTTTTAAGATGTTATGCATTTTGTGGGCTTTAGCTGGTTTTATGGTTGTAGTGATTTGCCTGTTAAGTGCATCAACTTAAATATAACCAAAACTATGTATCACTATCAGCATGACTCGATCCACAAGGTTCTATACTTAACTGTAGAACTCAGAGCAGTAACATTTGGCTTTATATCTGGGCTGTAGATAACACAGACCTTTGGTGGATCTTGACATGTCCTGTGACATGATAACTACATTTACCTTTCCATTTTTGTCCGTTCATTTATCTGTTTGAAGCTAATAACTACTTTCCCTGTACAGGAAAATTCTATCCTGACATCAAGAAAGAGTCTTCACGGTGGCGTTCCATTAACAATCCAAACTGCTGCCTCATTTGGCGGAAGTCCTCCAATTTCTCCAAGGGAATCTGATGATCTTAAGGTGTGTTATTTATCTATGTTGCATTGACTGGATCAATACAAAAGCACACTATAGTGATGCCTCTTTCATGTCTTCACTTATTCCACTGTGGCAAACTTTGCCGCTCCTTTTCACCAGGCAATTGTGTTAAAAGGAACTTTATATGTTTGTTTCCGTTGTGTTATCCAGGCTTGCATTTTACTGTATTGAATTCTTAACCCTGATCTTTGCCACACTGATCATAGTCTGAGCAAGTTATTTTTGCAAGACAAATATGATGCTAATGCATGCTAGATCTTTTATATGTTTGTTTCCTTTGTCTTATCCAGGGTTGGATTTTACAACAACGAGTTCTTAACCCTGATCTTTGCCACACTGATCATGCTCTGAACAACAGGGTATGGCTCCTTGAAATATAGGTTTATTTTTTTATGTGGATCTTTGTTAGCATTTAGTTTTCATATTTTAGAAAAACCTGTATACGATGAACAGCACGAGCTTTTTATTCACATGCTGGTCAATTCTTTATGAGTATACATTGAATGATGAGGCAAGGACAACTGTGGCTTGTTAAGCATGGGAAGACTGATTTATATTAGCCACTCTTGACCATTTAATTGTGCATTTTAAAGATTACTTAATTGAAACAGTTAATATGAATGAGGTCTATCAGGAGTTACCAAAAATGATACTATCTTATCTTGTTGCCAATTCAGAGCAGCAGTATTTAGTTGCTCTGTCTGCACTATCTCTAAGTCTTAAATGTTTAGATTTCTAACCTGGACTTGTAGAATATTGTAACCATCTTGTCTTGTTGCAATTCAGGGGATCAGTACTCTGGATTCTGCTTGACGACTGTCGAAATTGTAACTGTTAGAGCCCCAATTATTAGTTGCTTTCTCTGACCTCTGCCAGAACAAACAGGTGTTAATGCTTTGAAAATTCTAACCAAGCATTTTTTTTTCAGATCTGCAAGAATGTCAGCTCAGCAAGAACACAAATACGGGGAAAAACAGTTGGAAGGTGGCTAAAAGATCTGAAAGAGAGAAAAAAGGAGGAGGCACGCACTCACAATGCACAGGTCCATGCAGCTATTTCAGTAGCTGGTGTAGCTGCTGCAGTTGCAGCAGTTGCGGCTGCTACTGCTACCTCATCTGGGGAGAATGGCCAGTTGAAGACAAGTATGGCAGTTGCATCAGCAGCTGCACTTGTAGCAGCACAGTGTGTTGAGGTTGCGGAGTGTATGGGAGCAGATCGAGAACAGGTGGCTGCTGTGGTGAGCTCTGCTGTCAATGTCAAAAAGCCTGGAGATATTATGACCTTGACTGCAGGTGCAGCCACAGGTACTTCATGAATACATGTTTCCTGAAGAAACTTCTTTCAAGCAAAATATCTGATTGTGATGTTGCAACTTCCATGGAATGTGTTCAATTGTCATATTTTCCTTACATTACCAGATTATTCCATGTCAATTCCAGCCCAACGATGACTTTTGATAAAACCCTCTATGATATTGATTCTCTTGTTTTTCTGAATACTTTCATTACATATTTATCTTCCCAGATTGATCTATGCATGTTAACTTCTCGGAGGGATTCTGCCATGGTTTATTGTTTAGAGGGAAGAAGTTGGGAGTTTATATTGTAGATATGTTCTTTGCAAGTGGAATCTCTTATTAAATTATTTTCCTGCTCAATCAGCCCTGCGTGGAGCAGCAACTCTGAAAGCGAGGGCACAGAGAGAATTATGGAGCCATGCCTCTGTTATCCCATATGAAAAGGGATCCATTCCATTATCTCGATTTAGTGGAGAGTTAGTTCCTGAGGATAATGAATCAGAAATATCTTCCCAGGATTTTCTAGCAAGAGGAGGTGACCTTTTAAAGCGCACAAGAAAAGGTGGTTCATCTTTTAGAAAGGAATATCTGTCTGGGTGAATTATGGTACTTGAGTTAATATGGCTTATGACTAACGAAGAATGCTGTTAACAGGTGTCATTCACTGGAAACAGGTAGCTGTTTATATCAACAAGAGATCACAGGTGAAAATCATTTTTGTTTGGTGTTTTATAGTTTTGGTGGTATACTGCATGGTGAAATTCTGTTTCACGTCTCTCTTTTGCTTATTGCACTTCACATGGTGATGAAAGTCTGCCTGCATGCATAGAAATTCAGGCAATAGTCTGTATTTAATGGTGGATATTTCTTTTCCTTTTAATGTTCCAGAATGCATTGCAGGTGGTGGTGAAACTGAAGAGCAAGCACATTGGTGGTACATTTTCAAAGAAGAAAAAGAGTAAGGAAACTTTTTTGTGCGATGTTTTTTGACTGCAGGCAGTTCTGCGAAAAGAAAACTCCGTTTTCATATTTGATCTTGAACTTCTCTAAAGCTTGCACCCATTTGTTGAACATATTGGCAGGTATTGTTTATGATGTTTGCAGTGACATCCCTGCTTGGCCAGGCAGAGACTTATTAGAGGGAGAACAGAGGCGCCATTTTGGTCTTAAAACTGCTCGTGGACTAATGGAGTTTGAGTGTAGCAATGAGAAAGAGCAGCAGATATGGACAGAAGGTATTAGGCATTTGCTTTCCTTGGCACAAAATCAGAAGAAACTATAGAGCGATATTCTTCCACGTTGATCAGATTTGGTGTATTATGACTTCAGAGGTTGAAGATTGTGTAATTCCCATCCGAATTAAATAATGAAAGAATTAGTGTGCTTCTCTCAATACAATATGTACATATAGCTTGTTTCGGGCTTGCTAGGGAAGTGCCACCGGCAGCTATTCATAGAAGATGCTGTGAGATTTGATTTCATATACATGTAAATTATAATTTTCCTGAACCACACAGTCCACAGTTTATGAATCTTCCAATATTTCATTGTTCATATTGTTGTTTATTCATGCCCTCAATACATTAGGAGGAAAAAGCCATAAATTTACCCTTTATTTGTTATGTGTGCTTAATTATAGGTCAGTCAGTATTAACCTGATTTTATGATGTCAAGTGAGACTAAGGGCCTTTTGGAATGGCAAATAAATTGAAGATGAACAAGAGATTTGCTGAGAAAAAGTAGCACATCAACAAATTCACTCTACATTTGATGAACCACTTTTAAATTTGGTATTGATTTATTTACTTTTGCATGACATGCTGTCCCTTGAAAAATCCTGGTAAATGAAATGTAATTCAACTTAATTAATCATATAAAAACAATCTGGGTAGATGAAATGGAAATTCAATTCAATTAAACGTGTGAAAATAATTTGAGGTTTCTTGTGATCTACCTTTTAGTAGTTATTTTTCTCTGAGTTATCGTGCAAACCTGACAGCCTAGCCTGTGTATCTGTCGCTGATATAGAGTTTGGGTGAAGCAACAGAAGCATGCCTAGAAAATTTAATTTTATCAGTCTGTCAATTGATGACAACAATTGACAGCTTCCTCTTAGGTCTTTTTAACTCCTCTGTAAGAGCCCGTTACCCAGTTTGGTAAGCTTCTTATGAGACCTTTTCAACACCTTTATCAAAACCCCTACCTCATTGCAGTCTCCTTAATTTAAGGACTAGCATCATGTTATAAAAGGGTGGGAAATGTTAACTTCTCTACGATTATCTTATTTCCTCACGCTTGTTTTTGCTCTGGTGGTTTTTTTACAACTTTATTTTCCTATGTTGTGTTGTGTCCAATTGTAGCAGGGGCTGAAAAGTCTAATGCCAGTGTCCATTTCTGTCAAAGAATTGCGAAGTAGTTCGTTTGTGTAACTGATTAAACCCGAATCCTATGTAATCAGAACTAGATAAATGGTCAAACATGGGATTTCGGAAGGATCAGTTACACTTGGTTTGAGTTTTGCTTATACAAATACAATCACGGCATGCCGGTTTTGTGAATCTTCTCAAAAATTAAAGAGAACTACTATGTTGCTCTTTTTTTCTAATTAAATGAGTTCTGTCTTTGAATTAAGCAGGAGCAAGAGGGCTAACTAGAATAGAATTAACAGCATATTAATCCAGTCTAGAGAGCAGCAGTATAGCAAATAACCTTCTACTTCTATCAAAAATCAAAATGATAAAACTAAACCAGTACCAATGTAAAGTATCAAAACCTCTCAAACAAATAGTATCAAGTTTTACCAGCATAAAATATAAACCATGCCACGCAGAACCATTAACCATTAATCAATGAATTCTGTTGTTGCTGCAACATGCACAAATAATTTAGTCTTTTCACTTATTTTTTTGTTCATTGTGCAATGATTCATTTAGAATATGATATTATCTGGACTAGGGCCCATTTGGGTACTGGAATACCCGAAGATGAATGAGAAGATGCATAAGGAATTTTAATTCTTTATTTTTTAATTTCTTTGAATATGGTGTTTATATATGTGTATATATACACACATGCACACGTGTATATATACATACATACATGTGTGTATATATACACGTGTGTATATATACACATGTGTACATGTGTGCATGTGTATATACACACATACACACATATACACACACATACATGTGTGTGTGTGTGTATACACATACAAGTGTGTATCCATGTATACACATATACATACATGTGTATATATATACACACATACACACGTGTGTATACACACACATGTGTGTATATATACACATACACACGTGTGTATATATACACACATACACACCATACATATACACATACACGTGTGTATCCATGTATACACATATACACGTGTATATATACACATACACACATTTGTGTATATACACACATACACGTGTGTATATATACACACATACACACATACATGTCTATATATACACATACAAGTGTGTATCCATGTATACACATACACGTGTATTACACACACACACGTGTGTGTATACACATATACACATTTGCGTATTTATACACACATGCCTACACACACACACACACACACACACACACACACATATATATCCTTATAGCAATATAATTTGGAATTGGAATTTGAAATTTCAATTCCACCTATTTAGGTGGAAGATGATATTCCCATTTTGGGGGCAAAATGAGAATTTCAGAATTCCAATTCCATTTTTTTCCATGGACCCAAACATGGAATTTGACATTATCTAGAATTAGATAATGCCAATTCTAGTCCAATTCTTGCCCCCAAACGGACTTTTTAGTGTTTATATTCTTTTAGTGGATTGTTTGAAGACAAATGCCACTGGTTGTCTGAAGATGTGTTGGGGGGTATGTATTTGTGAACCTAAAAAGGATATAAAAGCAAGGAGGGGAATAAAGCTTCTAAATGCTAAATTTAATAGGAGTGAAGGAAAAATTTCATACTAACCTTTAACTGTTACATATTAGACAAACACATACAAATTCAGATTTAAACAAATAAAACTGTCACACTAGATTTATGTGAGAAAAAACCTACATTTTTGTATTATATCTACAACAACCAATAAGGCAGGGTCCTGTGAGGGGGCTTAAATTCTATTTTTGTCCCATGAAAAGAAAATGGTTTTGCTAGGGGATTATTTGGAATCTTCTCCTTCAAAGTAGGAACTCCTACTTTTTAGCAAGGGGGTGGAAAAGACGTGGAGCTAAAAATTGCCCCCAGCCTAGAAATGTTTGTTTTGCCATTTGTCAAATATTTAATTTTAGATTTTTTCTAAAAAATGATTTTGGTGGGAAAATGATTATTTTACTTATTTTGCTTATGCACAACCACCAGCTTCCTTAAATGTTGGAGTTCAAAATTTTAAACTCAAATAGACTACCAAATTCATGGGACCACCTACTTTAAAATAATCTTAAAAAGAAGCAAGCAACTCAAGCTCTACTCTTTAGGAAGCCCCCTTCCATGGGACCCCAACCTAATTACAATAAAATCTCAAAGCTAATACTTGAAAAGTCCAGCCAAAACAGCTTCTTAGAAAACATCCAACTTATGATAAAAAATCTAATTTGACTCAAAACCTTATTATCTCATAATAAGGTTTTGAGATTCTGGTTTTGCATTGTGGGAAGATAATTTGGACTGTTTGGTGGACCCGGAAGATGAAAAAGTTTTGGGAAGATGAGCCAATTTTGGGAACATAAGCCAATAAAATAGAGCAATAAAATACCATAACCAGGTTTTCAAATGAATTCCACCTTTTAGATGGAAGTTGCAAATCCTTGTTTTTTGAGTAAAATGGGAAGATCAAAACCATAACCAGGGTTTCACATTTTCCAATATAAGCAACCAAACTAAAGATTTGGAGTCAAAACCAGGTTTTCTCTCCCAAATTCTAATTCCACCCCTCAAACAAACGGAGCTTAAGAAACCACATTTATAGAGCTCAACACAAAAGACAAGTGCCCATGGTTTCCAAAACCACCTCACACACTAATGCTGGAAATGGTCAAATCTAAAATTTGATACTCTGATTTTTCGTTTTCAGAATATAGTTTGAGCCATTTGTATTTAGCAACTTTCCAAATTACTAACACATGATCCATCTGTTACCATATGTCATACCTCTCTCACAAGTGAACTCTACCATAAATAATAAACATATTGAGACTCTTATAAGATTTAAACACCTTAATTCTAGCAATCCTAACACAACGTTGATGCATGACTTTGCAAAGACAACAGAGTTTTCAGAAACATGGGAACCAAAAATCAATCAAAACACTTGGCTATCCATTACTCCCATGAATATTTCAAAAGGTCTACGAGATATTCCTTTTTCAATTCCATGGAAAACTCAGAGAGCGGCCATAGTGGTAAGAGTAATTGTAGTATTGAGTTGGTTGAAAGGTACTCATTGCATCAATAACTTACTCCCGGATCATATAGTGGAGGCCCAACTGATTTTTGACTAAATGTGGCATTCATTGATCTAATTTGATTTGCAAGGAAGAGATTTATATAATGGGCCCGGCAATTTTATTAGGAGATTATTGATGCTAATAAAGATGTTGGTAGTTGAGAGCGAATTCTGTACTGTGAAGATGGAGTAGTTGGTTCGGGTGTTAAGGAGACACTTTTAGTTGAAGTATGGCCTGGAAGTTGGTCTGCAAATGAATACATAACATGTAAGGGAGGGAGTAATGTCACAATTGCAAACCTTGAAATTTGAGGTAAATTAGATTGTTACACAAAATGAGACTGCCTGGAAAGTATTTACTGTCAACTGGAAAAAGAATCAACGTGCACGAGACAAACACGGAAGGAACTGCTATAATAAGAGGCGATGGTTGCCTAGAAGTTGGGAAATATGAGAATGATGAAAGTTGCTCTAAGGGGCAGTTGAAGAGAGTAGAATAGTCGATAAGATAAATAGATAAAGTTTTAATGTCTATGAGGCTAAATGTAGTCTATGGGTCAATAAGGTAATCTAAGCTGACTTCAATAATTCAGTGAAGAAATTGAAGGGTAATGTAATGTATGAAATTGAAGAGTGAAGTCAATAGAGATTTAACAAATCCTGGGTATTGCTATAATAACATTGATCATCTTAGTCGTGGGCTCTTCTGTCAATTCTTTGTCTTGGCAGAATGCAGCTATGAAGGTGGAGGAAGGATGAACAACAATTAAAGGAAAGAAATTAAAGTCTCCCATACCTCCTTTTGATATGAGTTTACCGTCACATAAGGGTGGGTGTTCTTTATAAAAGATTTCAGGTCCTTTCAAAACCTGTTTTTACTTAATCAGACCATTGATCATCTTAGTGAGAATGAGAATTTTTGTTGCATCAATACTATATTTTATTGTAATGCAAACAATTCACATAATTGAGAGGGATGTTTCTATTGTAGGAGTGCTCATTCATGTTAAGAATGATATTATTGCAATAACGATTATGGAGGCCCACATAAAATAGAATACTCTATCAACAAGGAAGAAAAAATATTCCAAAGGTTTTCTAAGAGTTCTTAAACTTCATTAATGAAATTAGCATGGCAATGTTCCATTCGGTTTTGGGCCCATTTTGAAGGAATACTTTTCGAGAGTAACGTATCCTTACATTAAATTTTTTGTTCATGATATGATGTTTATCCTTTTGGTTTCTTATTCATTGACCCTTATTCCAATGCAATTGATTTTATCTCATCTCTATCTACACACTACTCATATTTACTTTTATTTTGTCATTTTTTATACATAAAACTGCACACATGTTGACACATCCATCCATCATCTCAAAATCAGCACATTTAACGTTTAAATTTCTAGTAGTTATGGACCAACTTAGTACAGGTTTTGTGTTATTATTGTATTTAAAGATGGTCAATATGCAATTAATTCACATAATCAAACAAGAAGCATTTAATGGAGGAACATTTGATTTATAACTTAAAAAGAATATGTATGCATCAAGATCATAGAGGCCATTTTGTTTATGTCCTAGATATTTAGTTGAAAATCATAGAGTTGACTATAATAGAGGTCTGACTTGCACAATTCGATCTTAGTGATCCAATAAACTTTGTAATGTGTTTATAAATATTGTCTTGATAAAATCAAACACAAGGCAAAGGTGCAAGGTTCATTATTGCAACTTTATGTTAGATCATTCCCATGGGTTGCAATTCATTCTTGTAGCACTTAAGATCATATTTGAGGCACTTAGTATTGATCTATTCAATTATGAGAGCAAGCAAAGATTCCATCGTTACACTTCAAATACATAAAAGAAGTTATGATTTTAAGTTGGAGTGAAAATAGTATAATCAAAACACAACAAACAACTATCTATCAACTACTAAAATCAACTAGTGCTTTTTGTAGACATTAAAAATTGTCCTCTTGCCTACGAGCAACAATTTTACTAACAATTGCCTTGATTAATTGAATAATTTATATTATTTTATTAACTTATGTTATTCTTCCTAATTCAAATTTAAAAATCATCATTTCCTCCAATTCCAATAATTGAATAATTTTAATTAATTATTTAATTATTTAGCTTTTTATTTAATATTTTGTCTAGACTCCCTAATTATTCTTCTAAAACCTAACTAAATAGTTTTTATTATTTAATTTATATCTTTTTCTAAGTTTGAAAAAGGAGTAAAAATTTATTTAGAACAAAAAAGAGAGTACAAAGCAAAAGGCACAAGGTTGACCAAGAACAACCAGCAACCAAGAAACAAACTCAACCCACAAAGGGATTAACTACACCCCTTTTTCCTCCATAACTAACCCATCCAACATCTCACTATATTCTGGCCTCAAGCAACCCCAATCATCCACATCCCATCCATCCAAGTTCTATGAAGCCCATTTTGCCAAACAATCGGCCACTCTATTCCCCTCATGCAGAATATGACTTAAATAAACATAATCCAACATATAGCGCAAATACAAGATCTGTTTAACCACCCTAGCTAATTGCTAATTAACCTCTTCCAGATGCTAATCATTCTAAATATCAACCACAATTTGAGAATTGGACTCAAACTATTTTCTTCCATCCAAGAGAGCATCCATTTTCAATAGCATGAAGAATAGCCATAGCTTCCATAAGGTTATTAGAGTGAAAACCTTTATAGACAGAGAAGAGGAACACAACATTTCCATTTCTATTCCTGCCAATACCACCAATGTGTTACTCCAAAAGAGCTTTGAAGGTTGTCATTAGTATTCAAGCATTCTAATTGTCAGTTGGTAACAGAGTCAAGACAGACCAGTCGGGTAATGATCACCGAGTGCACTGATCAGGCGTAGAGTTAACCGAGTGCAGCGATCACCCAACAGACAGACTTACCGAGCAACAATGTACACCGAGCACCCAGTATACACCGAGAGAAAGTATTTACCGAGTAAACCAGCGGTTACATAAAAGTTTGAAATGACACATCAATCTAGGTAACAACTTATTGTCAAGCTGGATAACGGTTTACATTGATCGAGGAGAACATTAATTACAGATTCACACATTAATTGTTTATATCTCCTATGCTTAGATGATCAAGGTAAATTTTGTACACCGTTGACCTTAGGTTTTCTAAGATATTGTAAAACCCTAATTAGCTCAAGAGGTTTGATATATGTAAGGTTACGATGTCATTTTGTAATGTATGATGAGCAAGTAATGGTCAATTAGCCGCCATGCTAAGGACATCAGAAGTTCAGACAAGGGCTTTAGAACAAGGATTATATTGTAGTATTCAATTTTTAGAACAGAGGCAAGGCTACCGAGCAGAGCAAAAGGTATTATCATTCACAGTAAGGTGATAATTTCATTGCATTTAAAGGATCTATATTCACAATATAGAGATTGTAATTTATTCAGATCACACATTTTTTTACTCTCTGACAATTGTAACAATCCTAAAATCTCCTAACAAAGTAGACTTAACCGTCTTTGTAAAAATCTCTTAAGTGAGTGCACACATACTTTGTGTTTCTAAATCCTCACACGAGGTAGATCTAATCGATCTTATTGTTACTCCTAACATGGTTAGGTCACCAGAAGTGATCCAATCTCTATAAGCTCTAACGGGCTGCTCTATTACTGCAATAGTGAAGCTTTGTGGGCCTCATCCCCACCACAATTTTTACCTTCTAACAGGGGTTTTCTGTAATACCAAAATACTAGTGTCATGTGTACTTAACTTTCATGTATGTTTTATTGTTTGAATTACATGCATTTATATTTCAGCAGTAAAATTACATGTTTGGTAAAAGCAATCTACTTAGTCGGTTAAAAGAGTATTTGGATACAAAGATTTGTTTGAAAGTTTTTAAGGGTATTGATTCACCCCTCCCCTCTCAGTACACACCTTTCTATTATTCCAACACAATGCCCACATGACCATGGTTCCCTCGAGAAGACCCATCAGTATTAACTTTTAAAACTCCCTCAGGAGGAGGAAGCCACCTCCCATCTCTATGAATCTTCTGTTTTACCTATCCCAATCTCTTTCTAGAAGAGGGGACACCAACCCTGCTATCCAGATTCAAGTTCCTCATCATAGCTAGTTCACTAGGATCCAAAGGGTCAACAACTTCACATTTTGTGAGAATAGTTTCTTGAAATCTACAAACAATTTTTCTCTAGACAAGAGCATTTATCATTTCTAAATCTTGAAAGATCCTTCTATTCCTTTCCAACCATAAATTCCAAATGATGAAAGTCAATCTTTCTCTAAGTTTTATTAAATAACTATATTATTTAATTAAATATATTCTGCTTGCAGACTACTTCTAGCCGTATACAGAGTATAAAAGACACCCTCAGCAGAATTATGAAGAACAACTATGAGGGCATGGAGGTGACTGGCAACAATTTGAGGGCTCTGCTCTCTATGCTGGAAGGGAACTCTACTCCCATTGTTGTGGAGGATGATGTTGTTAAAGACCCCAACTCTGCTGACCCTGGATCTCGTACTAGGGCTAGTGCTAAAAAGATGAAAGTTGTTAACACTAAGGAAATCAAGGATCTCAGGAAGGCCATCTAGCAATATAAATTGCTGACGACTGACTCGACGGAGATTATGGAAAAAGTGACCTAGCTATGTTGTTCCTCGTGCTCATGTTTTTTTTGTTTGTTTAGCTTCTTTTTTCTGGTTGGTTGTGTTGGGGTGGCTTCTATTGTCTCCATCTCTTTCCCCCAGCTGATCCTTTTTGTTGCGTTGTTCTATTTTGTTGTGTTGTTTACTGCCTATATTTCTTTCTAATTGTACAGGGTTACGGTTCCCTTCAAAAAATGCTTTAACCTCAATCGAAAACTATGTCTTCCAAAATTAAATAAAATATTTATTTATTTATTCCTTTTCATGCATAATTAAATATATTTTTTAAAATTATTTAATGCTATTTATTCCTCCAGTTCCACCCCTTTTAACTGCCACTGACTAATAGTTTCTCTTTCTAATCAATTTAGTTTGACTAATTAATCAATTTATTCTTCTCAGTCATTCAACTAGTTCACTGATCAATCAATTCAATCTACTCCAAATCAGGTAAGTGCAAGAAGTTGAGTCCACTTATGGGAAAAAATTTACACTTAGTCATTTTCACGAAAAGTAGCTCCACGAAATGGGGTCCCACAAACGTAAAACAAGGTATCATTAAGGTTCGGGGTCTCGAGCCTAAACACGAATCAAGGTTGTGTGTGCTATGAGACCCCAAACCTAAATTTATAGAACACGACCTCGTATGGAACAAGGTCACATTGCATACGTTTCCCCGTTAGGAATGGGGCCACGTTCTATATGTGACCCTGTTCCTTGAATGTATTTATTTATTAATTTTAACAGGCAAGGGTCATTTTCAAGGAACGTCGCCCTGATTCAGAGTGCAATCCCACTCCATTTCTGGCCACAACAGCCTCCAAGTAGGCCATTTTTGAGTTTTTTTCATTTTCATTAAATTTTTTTTAATTTTTTATAGTAATTTTTGTTGTTTTAATTAAGAAAAATGACTATATATGTGAAATTTATTTACTTTTGTGGTTTAAATATAAAAAAGGTTTCATATTGTATTCAAAACTTTCATGTATTTTGTACATATAGATTTAATTTCTATTGGGTTTTTATTACTTTTCTTTGTGAAAATGTAGAAACCACATGTGTTGTATGATCAAACAACATATTTAAAAAAAATTGAATGAGCAACCTAGAATCCAAATCTTAAATGAATAACTTAAAATAGAAACCCTAAACAAATAACTCACAATAGAAACCCTAAACGAATAACTTACAATAGAAACCTTAAATGAATAACTTACAATAAAAATCCTTAGACAAACTTAACATCTAGTATAAAAATCTTGTTTACTTAAATCATACACAAAATAAATAAATAACCTCTAGAATAGAAACCCTCAACCCTCTTCACGTCAAGTATAAACCACTAGTCAAGACTCTTTACCCTAAACCCTAAACCCTATCCATCAGCCCTAGGTTGTAGATAATGTGCATTAAACCATCCATTAAATCTTAGGACACAAAGTTTAAATTCTAGAGGCTCTAGGCTCTATATAGTTGAAATCAGGTATATGTGTACATGTATCCCTAATTACCATCCCTTAGGACCCATTATGTATCCTAGGACCTCTTAGTACCCCTTATGACACCTATGACCCCTTTGGACCCATTAACGTATCACAAGACCCCTTAGGACCACTTAGCACACATCAATGTATCCTAGGGTCCGTTAATGTATTCTAGGACCCCTTTGGACCCCTTAGCACCCATCATGTATCCTAGTACCATTTATGACCCCTTAGGACCTATTAATGTGTCCTAGGACCCCTTATGACACCTACGACCCCTTAGGACCAATCAATGTGTCTTAGGACCACTTAGGACCCCTAATGACACACACGACCCATTATGCATCATAACGGATCCTAGGGTGTAATAAGAAGTCATGGGATAGATTAATGGGTCCTAAGTGGTCCTAGGACCCATTAATGTATCTCAGGTCCCCTTAGGACACCTAGGACCACTTAGGACCTATTAATGTGTCCTAGGACCCCTTATGACACCTACCACCCATTATGTATCATAATGGTGTTGGAAAGAAACACTACACAAATGTTTTAGTATTTTCATTGATGACAATTGAAATCAAGCTACCCATCCACATTGCAAAAGAAGGTCCGTAGACGGTCTGCAGTAAGTCAAAATGAAGATTTGGTTAAGACTAGTAATAAAGAACAAGAGTTTTTACCATTATTCTTTTTTTCATCTAGTGAACTCTTCTAGGTTCACATCTTTAGTTGCAGACATAAGGGAAGTATTTTGGATGTCTAGAGGTTCTTATTCCATAATTTGGAGGTTCGGTGTTACTGGGTGTGGAAGTTAGATGGATCTGTGTATCAATATTATGTTTGAAAATCAGAGCAACAAACATGTATGGTAAATTCATTTTGCAGACGTGGTAAATCCTTTTTGGTGATAACTTTCATGTTCTAGTGGTGGAGTCGACATGTATAGAGGCATGTGCATGATTATTTTGGTCTGAATTGATATTTGATTTTAGATTTGACTGACTTGGTTAACACAAGACTCATTTTCCTAGAATGTTTTTTGTAAAAGAGGGGTAAACACTTCGACCCAGAGCTATGAACCGGTGAGGCCCCAAATGGGGGACCTCATCCCCAAGGGGATTTGAACCTTGATGGAAAAAACATCACAACAACTTAACCATCACAACATGCCAACATTGGCTTCCTAGAACATTTTTTAGCTGACATGGTGCGATCAATTTCTTTGATTGTGGACCTATAAGATCAATTATTTTGGGTATGAAGTAGTTGTGCATGCGAGAAGTGTGAAAATTTGGTTATGTAAAGGATCTTGTGCAGAGAATTGAGATCTAAATTAATGATTAACGAAGAACAATGATATAGGGAAGTCAGAGATAAAGTGGATCAGATCTAAGTTATGTGCTTATGTGGATATGTAACTAGGCATTAGTAGATGTAAAATATAAAATGGTGAGAAATGCTAGGATTAAGATCAATCACCAAATTATAAGATATATTGGGGAAAGTGTTCTCCCAACAACTCACCCTCAAACAAATCAGATTAGCACAACCCAAAATGGACGAAGGGGTGCTAATGCAAGATCTAAGAGAGAGTGAGGAATTAAGATTTATTTCCCTTAATGAAGTAAGGATATGATCTGATATGGTATGTAAAATTGACAAGATTGATATAATAAATGGTAAATGAATAACATATAATATCAGATATGATGCATGAAAGTAAGTGCAAGAAAAGAAATAGCAATAAGGGACTCACCTTGGAAAGAGAAGAGGAAAATAAACCTTTAGAGCTGGTTTTAATTGTCACAAAAGTGTCAAAACCTAGTAAAACTTGAGATATGGGCTTCTTATGCCTCTAATTTCTCTCTGTGAAAATCTTAGACCCAGAGGATGAGGTTGATTGAGACGACCTAGTCTTGTATGATGTTCCATAATTTTGACATATACCTTTCAACTCCAAATCTGATAAAATTTGTAGGGTACTTGTGACTGTGACTGATATACCTAAATCTGGATCTGAAACTCCATTTCTTGTTCCTGCACACAAATAAAAAGGGGAAAAGGTTATGGAAAGGGTTTTTCCTTGGTCAAACCCCTATTTAGGAATCAGCCTTGAAATGAAATAGAGATTGCATAAAGGAAAGTAAATGTAACAAGATGAATGTCAATATTCACCTTGCATGTAAAACCCTCATGGATGGATATTGGGATTCATAAAACCCATGAAGATTCTTGTATACATATATTCTTGAGATTTAGAATCAAGGATGTCTCCACGAATGCATGGATCTACACTTGCTAATCCTAGATCTTGAATGAATGTATGTTTGATAACCTCAATGAAGGAGGAGAGAGAAGAAGAATAGGTGTATGCATCTTCTTGCTTGTGAATTCCTCTACTTGGCCATCATGGGAGATAAAATTGCATCAATGAGAAAATATTTCATTTTCTTGATTGGATCTTGAATAAATGGAGACTTGGAGACCTTGAATTGGATGCTTGCCTTCAAATCTTGAATCCAAATCCTCAAAAGTCTTGATTGCACTTAATCTTGAAAATCACCAATAGCTTGCATGTAATATCGATATGATTATATGGATTTCAAAATGAGAGGCTTTGATGTTCTTTTATACTCATTTTTGGATTCAATATTGCATAGGTCAACCACAATTAAAGGTCTAGGAGAAACAACCCTGCATCAGGCCTAGAGCCCACAAAAGCACAATGCTCTAGGAAAAGGCCAACCTGGATGACCTAGTCCAGGACAAGGCCAACTTGGATGGCCTTATCTAGGTATTTATTTTCTCAAATATTTCCTGGGTCTAGGGGAATGTGGTAAGGTGCGGAGGAAGACAATGAAAGATGTGGAAATCAAGCATAAATACATCCAGATCTTGGAATCGCCAAAATAGGGTCTAATAGGTCCTAAAATACACCCAATTATGGGTGCTAAATTTTTAGGATGGTATATTTATCCCCCACTTTAGTAGGAGTATGAGACAAACTCATGCTCATGGTAAATTAGATCAAAATGAAAAGGATGATCTCATCACAGTCAAGGAGACAAAGAAACATCAAACCCCCAAGTGACTTAAGTCCTCATCAAATCCAAAACCAAGATAAGAGAGACATCTCTTGAAAGAGGGAGAGAGAGAGAGGGGTGTGATTACTATCCAAATAAGAGTTTGTCTTACTATGAACCACACAAATAAAGCACTAACAAAAGATGGAATTGAATGGTGTAGCAAAGTGTGTTATGCTAGCCAACCCATCAACAAGGATCTTAAGGAAAGCATTGTATCCATTAAGGGATAAAAGAAAATGAACATTCATAAGGAAAGCATTATATCCTTAGGGATCAAAGGAGAAGCGATCAGGCCTAAGGAAAGCATTTCATCCTCAAAGGAAATAAAATTTATTAGGCCTAAGGAAAACATTGCATCCTTAGGGATCAAAGAAAAAGCGATTAGGCCTAATATAAATTCCATAATGTTGGCCAATATCATACCTAAGCTCGCTAGAGCTCACTCCTCAAAATCAGGGGCGAGATATATTCTGATGTCTTCATCCAATGCTCCCCCTAAGGCCATGCTCAACCATTCATGTCGATTCTTCTTTGTTATCATCAGTCAAAGATTCAGTAGCATCTACTGTCTCTCCTTGAACCACTATCTCACTTGTCTCTTTGATTTTCCATATCTTACCACATCTATTATCTTCTTCTTTCTTGAAACAACTGTCAAAATCACTCTTTAGTTTTGCAATACTTTTACCAGTGTCATTCTCATTCTTCTTTGTGTTCATAGGAGGTGGTACTCTTCTGTTATTTACTCCATTATACCTGCAAAACTTTACTATATGTCCTAGATTGTTGCATTTGTAACATGTAGGTTTCACTGAAGGTTCTCTTCTATTGTCTTATCTATATCTAGATTGATTGAGTTTCTTGCATTCTACTTTCTTGTTCCCATATTCATTACAGTTAAAACAATAACCAGAAATTTTTTTAAAAGGGGCATTACCTCTGCAATCTCTTTTCATGTGTCCAAACTTGTTACAACCAAAACATCCACCCCTGAAAGGTCTGATCTTCTCTTTAGGTTATTCAAGAGTAGGTTTTTCTATATCAATCTTCGTATCTTGTTTCTCTTCCTGATTATTGGAACATTTAGCTTCATTGAAGCCAATACCGGTCATATCTCCTTTAGGTTTCTGTATGTCTCTTTGTTCATCAATCAAGTCACTACTCATGTGAAGTTTCTCAATGTGTTTCTTTGTCTCAAAAAGTTGACCCTTTATGATCTGATTGTATTTATCCAATTCTAGATACTTGTTCTTCTAATGGTCAGCCTCATTCTTCATTTGTTCCATTAAAACATTTGCATTTTTCAAAGCTTCTTCAATCTTGTTTTTAGCATTTTTTTCCTGTTGAATCTCTTTAGCCATTGCTTCATTCTCAAGCTTCAAAGTATCATAATATTGTTCAAGTTTCTTTATCTAATCTGAATTATCATTATCTAAATCTTCTTGTATCTGAACCACATGGTCTTGTCTCTGATTCCTGGAAAGCTCAAGATGGTCTTTTAGTTTCTTGATGAATCCTGCAGCTCTCCTTAATTTGAATCTCAAGTCACCATTTTCTACTTTTTCTTTATCAAGATCTTCAAGTGCAACTTCAAAGTTCTCTTGCAAATTATCTGAATCCATTATGATCTCCCTTAAGCTGTTAGGCTTTCTCTCCAAGGGCCAAAATATCTGATACCAATTGTTAGGATTAAGTAATACTGAGAGGGGGGTGGATCGGGTATTACAGTACTTAAAATAAACTTTAAACCAATTCCACATAAACCATAAGCATACTATAATTAAAAGAACATAAGAAAATAATATAAAACTGATAACACCATTATTTTTTTTGAGGAAACCCTGGCCAAGGGAAAACCCCAGTGGGGATTGTACCCACAAGAATGCACTAAAGTATAATGTTAGGAGCTGAATATTACATAGTACAATTCCTTGTTAGAGGAATGCAACCCTGTTAAAGGTATACAACACCCTGCTAGGGGCCAACTGAGCATACAACTCTTACAATAATACTTCTATTACAAAGTGTTCTCAGTAATGAACAAAACAAGCATCTTCAATGCTTAGATAGTTCCAGTCATAGTTCTTCAATGATCTATGTCATCCTCTACTCTGCTATTCATATTACATATCCATCACTTTTACATTTCATTTATGTCTTCGCTCTACAAAAATTCTTCATATATGTGTGTGTGTGTGTGTGTGTGTGTGTGTATGTATATGTATGCCTCTCTCTTCGATTCCCACAGCTTTCCAAAGGCGAGGGTTAGTAGCAAAGGTTTCACAAATGAATGCGAATCAAGTATATAATGACTACTAAATGAATAATAGAAATGTGAGCAATAAAATGTACAAGCAAGAGAAAGGAAGACAAATAAATGCAAACCCCACGATGCTTGAAGCTTCTATTGTTTCTCTCTACTCCTTCCGAAATGTTGTTCTTGATGCTCAGTATTGGCGGGGCAGCGTCTATGACTTGAGAAGCTTCGAGAATTTGACAATTGAAATGTGTGTGTGGTCGCAAGATGGCTTGAATGTTAGAACCAAACTGACAGAGTAATGGCGCATGAGAGCTTGAAATCCTAGACCCTTCAAATGGTTATGAAGGGTTTATTATATAGGAATTGATGATGATATGAACGGTTGAGATCAATCCCAGAGATGGGGAGATGAATGGTTGAGATCAAAAGGAACAGGAGAGGTCCTCAGTAA
>MU228307.1:367491-380651 GCA_018584345.1 Thuja plicata
TATCTTCACATTATCCTTGCCTGAATTGTTTGTGTCTACAAGCAATTTGGTTAAATCACACAAGAGATGACCTGGTGATCAGTATAAAAACAAATTCATTGAATATCATACACAATCAGGGAGCTGTCCTTGTCAATTTAGAGGGCAGTCATAGAAGACATACACTGACCCATTTGTTGGTGGACATCCTTTTGTTCTCTCACCTTGGGTGTATAGAGAGTCAAAGATTGAAAATCTTAAGAGAGGACAAACTGTTAACCAACAATGTGCAATGGTTTTACTTTCTATATGTATGATTCTACATGATTAGTGATGAGATGTATATGCAATGTGTTTCTATTATGCAGACTCATATATGGATGTTTACTTTTCCTATGATACTAACATGTTATGCAGGATGGTGTAAATGAAATGCCTATTTTAATGAGATACTTTATGGATGTATGTGATTTTATAATTTATCATGTGTGCAACTACCATGTCTTTTCCTTTTTTTGATGCCCTTAATTGAATGAATGCAATATATTTATACACAAAATATCCGAGTAATGCATTTGTTAGTTAGAAAGAAGTTAGTTTGGATAGATGTGCTCTGAGATTGATCTGATTGAATGTAATGATAGAAAAGTTTTCTTTTTTTTTGCATTTTTTGGATAGATATGATCTGATAGAATGGATGTTTGTCCCAAGTCGTTGCTCCTGTTTCCAATATTTGTCATCATTGCATCTTTTTTGTATTTTTTGATATTCTGAAAGAGCGTCGAATGATCTAGATCACATACCACCTGGATACTGCCATGAACTCTTGATAGAGGAAGGAGTAGAGAGATTGAATAGAAAGAGACCCATAGTGCACCCAAAAATTGACCATCTAGATTCAACTATGTTCCCTGTTTGAAAAGAAAGAGAGCCAAAAGCACCCAGATATTGACCATCTAGATACCGCTTTTCCTCTGAGTTAATCTAAAACAAAGAAACCAAGATAGAACTCCTATGCACCCAGAGTCCATCTGGATAACACTGTAAGCTCTTGATTTCCAAAAGGGAAAGCCAAGAAAACAAGATAGAACTCCTACACCCCTAAAGTCCATCTGGATAGCATCGTGAGCTCTTGTTTGCAACATAAAGGGAAAGACCATAGAAACCAAGATAGAACTCCAAAGAAACTCAGAGTCCATCTGAATATTGATGTGAGCTCTTGATTCTATAAAGCAAACAAGCAAAATAAAAGAGAAGGAATGTCCAATTCTTTCCCAGGGTTAAGCTCAGATCATGGAACTGCGGGGCTTCCAGATAAGTGACAGCGCCTACCGCATTTATCCTAAATCATCATGGCCCTGAAATCAAAGTGAACATTCAATAGACAACAATCAAAGAAAATAAGTTATTATCTATCATAGTTAATCTCCTCACATGGTGGATCCTAGAGTAGCATAAGAACATTACCCTGAAATATCGACTGACATCTGACTAACTTGACTGACCTAGTCAACATTTTTGTGTGGTTCCTCAATGCAATTTGGGCTCTTGACTGGCTCAAACTCTTTGGATAGGCTTGGTTGGATTGATTGCTTTGATTGCATTGGCAGCAAATCAAGCTATGTCAGATGGGCCGAATGTGTGTTCGCAAAGCTCATGATTGTGACAATATTGATTGATAGATTTGATTTCTCTGATCGTATTGGCAGCTGATTAAGCTGTGTCAGATGTGCCCAATGCTTGTTCGCAAAGCTCATGATTGTGACAATTTGATTGATAGATTTTGATTTGATCAATTTGGCAGCTGATCAAGCTATGTTAGATGGGTCCAATGCTGATTTGCAAAGATGATGATTGTGACATTTGATTGACTGGGCATGTTTTCCCCTTGCTCTCTTGATAACCGAGTTGGTTTTATTGATTTGGGATTTTTGCAATTTTTTGAATGTTTTTGATGGAGATTGATTTTCTCTTGATTTTTGATCTTTTTAGGATTTTTAGAACTTTGGAATCGCCCCCTCGTCTAGTGGACCAATATTAACCATAGGTAAGTGCTTGGTACTCAAAGGGGTTTGTGCTACTGGATATAGCTTGGGATAGTCAGTCTTGCATTTTGAAGTGGGCTCAAGCTTTTGGATCTCATTGACGGTGAAGCTGGATTTGAACACTTGGAGCCTGTTTGCCAGGTTTTCACTAAGGTACCTACTCAATAGCGCCTGATTGCCAGGTTTTCATTGAGAGAGCGATTTTTTTTCTCTTTACTTAACTTTTTTTTTTTTTGGTATTTTTGCTTTTTTTGGTTGTCGCCAAGGCGCCTTATTGCCAGGTTTTCATCAAGGTAACTTTTGTATTTTTTGGATATATAGATAAATGCCTTAACCATAGAGAATTTTAAGAGTAGAACCTCTTCATGTGCATTTTGTTGATGTAGCTCAGGAGTTGATCTCCTTCTGGTGTTTCTAGTATGAATGCCCCACTCTGAGTAGAGTTGACAATAACAAATGGTCCTAGCCAGTTAGGCTCGAACTTACTAGGTTTGACTCGCTCTGATTGATTCTTCTGATTTTCCATGAGGACAAGGTCTCCTACCTCAAATTTTCATGGCTTCACCTTCTTGTGATAGTTCCTTCTAAGGCGATTATGATAGCCTTGTAAGTGGTTGAAGGCATGTTGCTTTCTTTCATCTAGTAGCTCTAGTTCACTGAGACTTGCCACTCTATAGTCTTCGTCTGAAACTAGGTTCTTTAATGATATCCTCAGGGATGGGATTTCCACTTCAAGGGATAATACCACCTCTATTCCATAGACTAGGGAGAAAGGAGTTACTCCTGTTGGTGTTCTCACACTAGTTCTATATGCCCATAATGCAGGGCTAAGCTGTAAATGCTAGTCTCACCCTTATTCATTTACTATTTTCTTTAGAATCTTCAAGATTATTTTATTTGTATCTTTGGCTTGCCCATTCCCTTGAGGGTAGTAAAATGATGAGAACCCTTGTTTGATGCGAAATTGTTCACATAGGTCTTCAACATCCCTGTTCTAGAAAAGGTGTACCATGATCTATCAGGATTGTTTGGGGGATCCCGTATCGATAGATGATGTGATTAAGTATGAACTTTGCTATATGTTTTCCAATGATGTAAGTGAGGGGAATTGCTTCCACCCACTTGGTGAAATACTCCATTGCTGCTATGATGTACTTGTGTCCGTTTGCTGAAGAAGGTGTTATTTTGCCCACTAGGTCAAATCCCCACATTGAAAATGGTAACAGTGATGTAATGGGATTTAGTTCCTATGCTGGTGCATGGATGAGGTCTCCATGAACTTGACACTATCTATACCTTTGAACATGCTTGTGTGCATCTATCTCTATTGTGGGCCAATAGTATCCCATGCGGATTATTTTCTTAGCTAAGCTATTGCCACCTCCGTGGGTTCCACATATTCCTTCATATACCTCGTACAAAGATTTCTGGGATTCCATGGAAGTGAGACATCGTAGTAATGTTCCATTGAGACTTCATCTGTATAGAGTAGTTGAGAGGATAGTATACCTAGAGGCTTGGCGGATCAGGGCTTTTCTCTGGTTCCTAGACAAGTTTGGGGGTAAGACATTGTTTTGGAGATAGCTATAGGCATCTTGGTACCATGGGGATTCAGGACCAACAAGGACACACGCTAATTCTATGATAGATGCCTGATGTGATGGTACCAAGAGTTTCTCCACTAGAAACTAGAATTTGGTATCGTTACCTGGCATATCAATCAGTGATGTTATGGTAGCCATTGCATCTACTGCTTTGTTCTGTGCTCTGGGGACTTGCTCGAAGAGAATGTAATGAAACTTGGTGCGCAGTTTTTCCATCTGTGCTCTGTAAGGTATGAGCTTCTCATCTTTTGTCATGTAAACATTGTTAACTTGACTAATGACCAACTGTGAATCACCAAAGACTTTTAGATTCTTGATTCTCCATTGAATGGCTATCTTTAGACCGATGACCAACGCTTCATATTCTGCTATATTGTTGGTGCATTGGAAGTTAAGTCTAAAAGACTTTGGAATTGTATCATGATCTGGAGTGATAAGAACTATCCCTACCCCTGCACCATGGTTTGTACATGATCCATCAAAATAAAGTTTCCATATCTCGATCGCTGGTTGTAGTGTCATGATAGATTCATCAGGAAAATTAGAGATAATAGGCTGGTGGTCTTGAATCGGTGCCTCTGCTAGTTGATTGGCGATCACTTGTCCTTTGATAGCCTTTATGTCTACATACTCAATGTCGAACTCACTTAAGATCATTACCCACTTGGCCATTCATCCATTGAGCACTACTTTTCTTAGGAGGTACTTGAGAGGATCACTATGTGCAACCAATTTTGTTTGGTGACTCAACATGTAGTGTCTTAACTTCTAGGAAGTGAACACAACTGCCAGGCAGGACTTCTCAATCGGCGTGTAGTTTAGCTCATATCCAACCAAAGTCCTGCTTAGATAGTAGATGACCCTCTCTTTTCCCGCGTCATCATGGTGTGCCAAGAGGACACCTAATGCTGATTTAGTCGCTAAGATATATAGAAGCAATGGTCTACCTTGTACTGGTGGTACCAACATAGGAGATTTAAGAAGGTAGTCTTTGAATATCTAAAATTCCTATTCACATTTCTCTGTCCATATGAACTTGATGTCTTTATGCAATAAATGTTGGAATGGGTGGCACTTGTCTGCTAGTTGAGCTATGAAGCATCTGATCGATTGGAGCCGTCTTTGTAACCCTCTTAGTTGTCTCAGGTTTGATGGTGGAGGCATGTCCAATATTTCCTTGACCTTTGCTGGATCCACTTCAATTCCTCTGTGTGATACTATGAACCCTAGTAATTTTACCGCTGCGACACTGATTGCACACTTTTTTGGATTTAGTCAGACTTTGAATTCCTGCATTCTATCAAATATGGGTCCCAAAACCTGTAGATGATCCTTTCAGAGTATTGATTTGGCTAATATGTCATCCACATAGTCTTCCATTGTCTTGTGGATGAGATCATGAAATATGGTTGTCATTGCCCTCTGATATGTTGCTCCAACGTTCTTTAGACCAAATGACATGACATTCCAACAATATGTTCCCCAAGGACATGTGAAAGCCATTTTTTGTTGGTCCTCTGGTGCTATCCTTATTTGTTTGTAACCTAAGAAGCCATCCATAAGTGATAGAATTTCATGCCCTACCGTTAGGTCCGCTATCATATCGATGTTTGGTAAAGGAAAGTCATCTTTGGGACATGCTATATTGAGATCCTGGAAGTTCGTGCAAATTCAAATCTGACCACTGTGCTTCGTAACTGGTACTAGATTAAATATCCATTCCACATATGGTATAGGTTTGATGAATTTGGCATCCAGGAGCTTTTTTAGTTTTACCTTGACTAGCAATGCAACGTGAGGGTGCATCTTTCTTAGCTTCTTTTTGACAGGTTTGGCATTTGGTAGCAGTGGGAGATGGTGTAGCACCAACTCTGGATCTAAACCTGGCATGTCCAAGTAAGACCATGTGAAGTTGATCATTCTTTCTTTGAAGAAATTGATGAACTATTCTCTCTCCTCAAGGGTGAGAGATCTCACCAAGTAGATGTTCTTTGGGTTCTTGTCATCCCCCAAGTTGATTTCCTCTGTCTCTTTAGCCAGTAGTGCTGATTTATCCTCTATTAAGGGGAGGAGTTCTCTCTTTCCATCTTGTAGCACCTCAGAGAGGTTTTCACTAGAATATACATCTTCTTTTAGGTTTTTACTCTTTTGTTCTTTTTTCTTTTGTGGACTGGAAAGAGGAGCTTCCTCCCCGAAATATGCTGCTCTGTCTAGGTTAAAGGAGAATCCTACTTTGTGATCTCCTAACAGAATGCCTTCCCTTAGTCCCATGAAATGAGCTATCGCCTTGTCATTTTTGAAGACATCTAGATCAGGTGGTCCTTGTTGATCCCATGCTATAAGCTCAAGGTGTACAAGACAAACACTTTCACTATTGTTTGGTTCAGGTTGACTAAAAGGGACTGCTGATATGGTGCCTACAAAATTAGACTGTGATGAGGACGCACCACTTGAAGGCTGATGGATGACATGTTTGTCTATACAAGGTTGTTTGGTAATTGCCAGCTATTTAAATAGGTCTGCTAGGTTTATGATAATGTCGACTTGAGGGGAAAAATAAGGGATTGATGATTCAAAATCATGGAGGGATCTCCACTCATACTCATGGGATTCTATCTCAATGGAATGTTCATTCATTGTCTCACTTCCTTGGTTATCATTGATTGCTATGTGTAGGTTTATTTGGGATTGTGTGGTTCCCTCTTCAATGGGCAACAACTATGCTAATATGTTGCTTATTAGGACATGCTCTGTGTTGTGCCCCCGGTGCATCTCTGCTATTTGCTCGTGATTGACTTGAATGTCTTGGATCATAGGACTAGTGCTTTGTTATCCATAGCCCAAACCTCTTGTGTTTCTCTGGGTTGGTGGGAGAGGCAATTCATATATGCCTTGTTGTCTTGCCCCCAGCCCAGCTGTACCATCGTACCCAAATATTTGTATCATTGTGTGTCCATTACCATAGTTTGACAAGGGTAATGGTGGTCGGATTGTTTCAGGGGAGTCTCGGTATAACCATGTATTGATGTCTTGCTCAAAAGGATTCTCTTCCGCTATGTCTCCCCATCGGACAAAGGTTGTGGGTGGACATCTAAATAGAACCAGCTGCGGAGTTTCTGTTGCAATAATAGGTTGTGGCATACCATGAGTTCTTGGGCTTTGACGTATGTGCGTGATGGTGAAAGCCTCTTCATATCTATATTCACCACATCCCTTGTCTATGATGGATATCTTGCCTGCTTTCTCTGTGACATATTTAAGGTTTGAAATTGAAAGGGAGGAGTTACTTGCATCCTGGTTAATGACTATCTTTCCCACTGCCCATGTAACATCTTTGGGATTTGAATCTAAAGAGGACGGGATGCTTGCATCTTGGTTTGATGGTACCTGGTTATTGGTGCTGATTTGGACCGCATTGCAATATTGGAAGGGATTGGGATCTCCCTCTATGATGATCTCCTCTCCCTGGTGAGGGAAATTGATGCATTGATGGTATGTTGATGGTACAACTTGCATTTCATGTATCCAAGGTCTCCCTAGTAACATGTTGTATCCCAGTTCAAGATCTAAGTTTTGGAAGGGAGTGTTCTTTACCACAGGCCCAATGCGAACAGGTAGAATGATAATACCTTTAGAGGACCTTTCCTCTTCATCATAGGCTCTGATATTTATCCTCCTTGTGACATCAATGTTTGATTCTGAATAACCCAATTTCTTGATTAACTTTAGAGTACGAATGTTTAACCTAGCTCCACCATCAACAAGGACCCTACAGATAGCGCTTTTGTGGATTTGGACATGTGTAGAGGATCATTGTGCAGGGGTTTATGCGATGGCACATCAAGGTCTGTGAAAGTGGCATGTTTGTTAGCTGCTATATGGTTAACCATCATTTGGAATCTTTCTGGTGTTATGTCCCTTGGGACAACTGCATTTTGAAGTGCTTGGTGAAGCGCCAGTTTATGCTGTGGAGATATGCGCAAGAGGTCAAACATGGAGATCTGGGAAGGTGTGCACTTTAGTTGGTCCACTATGCTTGTTTGTGGATCTGAGTTTGCTGTAGGATTGGATGTTGTAGTAGCTGAGGATGGTACTCCTTGCAAGACGACTCTAGCACAACGCGTAGTTACAACATAATTGTTACCTTGGTCCCTGATAGTGATTATGGCCACATGGTCATCTGAAGGATTTAGGCAATTTATGACATTATCACTATTGGTGTATGTATAGTTAACTCTATTGGTTTGTCCTCTAGACCAAGAGGATTTTCCCTTGTTGTGATCATAGAAGGTATCAATGAAAATGGTGTGATCAGTTGTGCCTTTAGTTTGAGTGTTCATCACATCAATGATCCCTGTGTCAATCAGATCTTGAATAACATGCTTCAAACGGTAGCAGTTGGCTATTTTGTGCCCCTTGAATTGATGAAACTCACATAAATCTTTGTCATTATACCACCTTGGTTTGTTTTCATCCTGTTCAAAGTCCTTGATTTTTGGGAGAGTGATAGTGTTTGATTGTATCAACTTGCGTAAAGCTGATTCTATCGGCTCTCCTAATGGTGTGAAATCTCATTGCTGGAACTGAAACTGTGGTTTGCGTTGATTCTATTGTTGACTGTTTGACACAGTGGCTGCTTGTACAGGGTGAGATTGGTTTTAAGTGTATTCTTGTTTAGTGGGCCCTGTGGGGTTTTGGTTTTCCACAGGTGCTCCTTGCAGTGACACTTTGGGTTGCGCGTAGTTAACTGTCTTTACATCAATGACAACATTGCTAGTGACATTTTTGTTCTTGTTCCACCACTTATCCTTTTCCATTGCATTTTTATATGTGTTCATTTGTGTGGGATCTGCAAGGATTCCTCATTTGACCAAGTTCTTCTCACAATGAACTCCTCTTTCGATGAGTTGTGTGTAGTTCGGAGCTAACTATAACTCTATTGTGAATGATATGTCTGGGATCAGATTGTCAACAAACATGACTATTAAGTCTTGTTCAGGCACATCATATGTTATACGGTTTTCCATATTCCTCCATCTCTGTAGGAATTTTACAAAAGACTCTCCATCTTTCTGTTTAATGTCGCAAAGGTCCTTAATGCTGACCTTGCGCTCGATGTTATGATGGAAGTGAGCTATGAACTTTTCAACCAATTCTCCCCAAGACTGAATGCCATGAGGTAGATGTGAGAACCATTCCATTGCTAGTCTGCACAAACTTTGTGGGAACAGTCACATTAGATATGTCTCATCATGAGCGACTTCGATGCAACTAGAAAAGAACTCTCTAATATGCTTAATAGGGTTGGTACTACCCCTGTACTTGTCAAATTTTGGTACCGAGAAGTGATTTGGGAATGGAGACATGTGAAGAGAATGGTCAAAGTAGTATTTGGGTATAAATCCTATGCGGTATAGGATTTAGTTTGCCCCTAATTTTGCATATCCATTATTTGGGTTTGAAGGGTTTGCATTTGTTGCATTAGCATGTCCGTTTGATATTGAGGCTGGTTCGTGTGGACATTCCTTTGTGCCGTGGTGGGTATGAGGCTGCGCCTTTGTGTCCCTTGAGTGGGAACATAGGATTTCATCCTAGGGGCTTGATATTGATTCCCCACCGAGTGATTTGTAACTGGAGGGACATGAGTAGTCCATGGTGGATTTTGATGTGTTTGCTATTGTGACTGAAACTGGGATTGATAATGGTGGGGTAGGTATTGCTACTGTTGAGGTTGGGTTTGAAACTAGGGTTGTTGTTGCTGAGGTTGGATATGAGGCAATTGAAGCTGGGGTTTCTATTGTGGAGGTTGGAACTGAGGCAATTGAAGCTGGGGTTGCTGTTGTGGAGGTTAGTTTTGAGGAAACTAAAGCTGGGGTTGCTATTGCAGAGGTTGGAACTAAGGCAAATGAAGCTGGGGTTGTTGTTGCGAGGGTTGGATTTGAGGAAACTAAAGCTGGGGTTTCTATTGCAGAGGTTGGAACTGAGGCAACTGAAGCTGGGGTTGCTGTTGTGGAGGTTGGATTTGAGGCAAAGATGTAGCTTTGGGTGGGCCTTGACTGTAAAGAGGTCCTGCAGAGATGGATCCTTGCGGGCATGATGTGTTGATCCCTAGGCTAGTGTGAATGGATTGCAGCAGCAGCATAGTTTCAGAATAGTTGGTGTTTTGTGGGATGGAAGGCATAGCATGAGAGCTTGATTGTGCTGGCCATTAGACCAAAGGTGGAGGCATACTAGTGACCATGGGTGCACTTAGTTGCAAGCCTGTAATGCCTTGAGTAGATGATGTACTGGCTTGGGTCGGGTCATTGGTTTGATTGGATATAGTCTATGTTGATGTGGGTAAAGCCAATGGTGGAAAGACCTGTGACACAACAGGTAGTATCTGGGGAGTGTGAGTAGTGTTTCGACCTGCGAGAGGGTTTTCGGGCCATATAGTTGATACACTAAATTGGGCGAGGAGTTTGACTCCCTTCTTTATTAGCATGGCCAAGTAACGTTCATGGTTCCTCTCTACAACAATTTCAACTACTTTGGTGGAGTAGGCATCTTGTTCCACATCTTCAAGTTCTTCTTCGGTGATATCTTGGAAAAAGGCTGCCCCACGGGTTTGTTCAATGAAAAGAGTAGAACTAGTGTTCATGAAGGGATCGTTCTCTTGCTCTGTTTCCCAAGCAGGGAAATGGTTGATATATGACTCATCAGGTTGAGCTCTAGCCTTAGACCTTGTGTAAGGTCCTCCATGAGGTGTTTGAGACATAATGCGGTCCAGGTTTTGTGACTAAAACAAGTGATATAAAGCAAACAAAGAAGAGGATCCCTTCTAAGAAAAGTCTGAGTTATGTTTTGGACAAGGGTAATTCTAAGGATAGATTTTGATATAACTTGATCTCAAAGTGGTGGTGATAACAGATAAGATTTTATGACCTTTGTCTAGGACAAAGTCAATTTGATAAAGATGATGATGTTTGATATGATGAGATCAAGATATTTTGAGTCTGAGCTTTCGAACTAACAATGTTTTTGACAATAATCGTGCTTTACAGAGAAAGGGTAATCTTTAATGTTTAGAGATTCACACAATGTTCTTCGCATTTTCCTGGGATAGACACTAGTTTTGGACACCAAATGAAGAATTCTTTCAAGTTTTTTAAGTCAAAATAGGAATATAGTATATCTGGTCAAAAGTGGTTCAATTTTATCGATTGCGGTAAAATAACTGGTCGATTGTGGTAGTTTATTACACAAAGCTTCTGATTTGAAAGATAGTTGACGTTGACAACCCTAGACTTTAACACTTTTGACTCATTTTGATAGTTTGGATGTTTTGTTTTGCATTTTCAAAAATTGAGCAAAGGAACAAGCATAACAGACACGGTGTTTTGAAGAATGAAGACTGAAACTGTGTATGTTCTACAACTTTTTCAAGTTGCAAAGTTATCATGAGGTCTCAACAATGAACAGTCAGATTAATCTAGGTAAATGGCTTCAAAATACAATGTTATAGGCCCAATGCTTGAATGTCCATTAGCACACACAACAATTGTCACGCTACTAGGACACGAAGGTCCACGACGTAGGTGCCCGTGTTATTTCCGTTTCCAGGTATTGTTGCCATGGAGTGAAGATCTCTTTCACTACACAAATACCGTGGGACACATATGTTGGGAATCTTGGGGGGAAATTCTACAACCCCTTGCACTATAATAAGGTATCTATTTGGAGGTAAAATGGGTTGGCCTCTATTTAACAAGGTTGTAGTAAGGGTCCGTGGTGTCTCTCCAATTGGTTTGTACGTGCGTGACTCACTTAAGAGTCTAATTGATCACGCTAGCTCCTTAGGGATATTCACCCGATCTAGACTATCATCAATACGCCTTGCTCGAGCTTGGCTAGATAAGATGAAACTTTGGTTCAAACCTTGTTTATATACTGATCGAAAGGATTACCGGTTTAAGGTCGTTCTCCGAGGAAGAAGCGCATTCCCCGGATAGGCCTTTCTAAAAAAGTATAAAGGTTTGTAATCTAACAGTTTGCGCAAGTGTACCCAAAACTCAAGACACGAGGTAAATCGATTAAGCTCCAAATTTTGAAATGTGAACTAAGCTACACCACCATACAAGCACAAATGTTCAATTTTAAGCCCCAAAAGTAGGTGTTGATTGCTTGTTCAATTTAATGCACCAAATTGAGAGATTCTTTGCCTTTGTTCAGTTTTAATCCCCAAGTCAATTTTAAGCCCAAATCCAAAATATGAGGTGTGATATGTTTTTCAAGCACTATTCTTTTTAAACCCAAATCGACAAACGAATTGCTTTTAGTTTTGTGTTGTTTAAACAGGTTAGTACCAAAAAGGATTATTTGCAAAATAAGGATATAAGTAACTTTGAAATGACGAATGATGCTTACCAACTTACCCTTCTCTGTCCTTGGTGACTCTGACCCAATCCTGCATAGAAACCAAAAAGAATGTCAATTTAGAAATAGTTGGGCAAAAGTTTTGGATCTGATGTCTGCAATATTTTCTACAATTGCGGAAATCTTCTTGCAAATGCGGTGATTTTCTGTCAAATGCGGTAAATAACTGGCAAGTGAGGCAAAATGCTGTCGATTGCGGTAAATAATTGGCAACTGTGGCAAAATGTTGTCGATTGCGGCACGGATCAGACAAATGCGGCAAACTTATTGCAATTACGGCATGGATCAGGCGATTGCGGCAAAATATCAGAAGACAGAAGACAAGAAATGGACAGAATAACTGTTAAAGCCTGCAATCAATTGCGGTATTAAACCAGTTGATTGTGGCACAGTATGGACGATTGCGGTAAAATACCAGCAATTGCGAAATAGTACAAATGTCAAAGAAAAGTGTGATTTTTAAATTTACGACCATACAACCGTGGTTGATCAATCCATTTCTTTGTCTGGAAGAGATATTTGGGCTGTTTCTTCACGTCGGGTTCACCAAAATGTACGCCTCTCTCTTTGATTCCCACAGCTTTCCAAAGGTGAGGGTTAGTAGGAAAGGTTTCACAAATGAATGCGAATCAAGTATATAATGACTACTAAACGAATAACAGAAACGTGAGCAATAAAATGTACAAGAAAGAGAAAGGAAGACAAATAAATGCAAACCCCACGATGCTTGAAGCTTCTATTGTTTCTCTCTACTCCTTCCAAAATGTTGTTCTTAATGCTCAGTATTGGCGGGGCAGTGTCTATGACTTGAGAAGCTTTGAGAATTTGACAATTGAAATATGTGTGTGGTCGCAAGATGGCTTGAATGCTAGAACCAAACTGACGGAGTAATGGCACACGAGAGCTTGAAATCCTGGACCCTTCAAATGGTTATGAAGGGTTTATTATATAGGAATTGATGATGATATGAATGGTTGAGATCAATCCCAAAGATGGGGAGATGAACGGTTGAGATCAAAAGGAACAGGAGAGGTCCTCAATAAACTCCACCTCTTCATTTGGTAAAGAGGAGATAGGGTTTGGTTAACTGAAGAGCTAATTATGAGTTGCCTTTTTG
>MU228307.1:388746-415883 GCA_018584345.1 Thuja plicata
AAATGAGCATGATTGGACCTATCAAATATTTTTTGGGATTGAATGTAAAACAAACAGACAAAGACATATTCATAAATCAGTCTAAGTATGTGAAGGAGATATTGAAGACTTTCAAAATGGAAGATTGCAAACCAGTAAGCACCCCCATGATAACAGGAAACACGCCTTCTAAAGAGGATGATTCCACAACAGTTGATAAGACACTATACAAGTCTATGATTGGAAAACTCATATATCTTACTCAATCTAGACCAGATATTTCTAATGCAGTTGGCATTATTGGAAGATTTGCAGCTAAACCTAAACAAAATCACCTAATGGCAATAAAAATAATATTCAGATACTTAAAGGGAACTATAGACTATGGTTTATGGTATCCTAACTTAGATAATATACAACTTCATGTGTATACTGATGCATATTGGGAAGGTTGTGTTGATGACAGGAAAAGTACCTCAGGAGGAGCAGTATTTATTGGAGATAGGTTGGTTACTTGGATAAGAAAGAAGCAGAATTGTATCTCTCAGTTGACAACAAAAGCTGAGTATGTTGTACCAGCATTGAATTGTTCAACAATGGTTTGGATCAAACAGATGATTAAATACTTTGGTATTCAGATTGATTATCCTATTGTTATTCACTGTGATAACACTAGCACTATCAATATGTCAAAGAACCCAGTGATGCACGCAAAGAAAAAATACATTGAGATCAAATATCATTTTCTAAGAGAAAAAGTTGCAGACAAAGAAGTAAAGTTGGATTATGTGAGCACTAAAGAACAATTAGAAGATATTTTTACAAAGCCTTTATCAAAAGATACTTTTGAGTATCTCAGGGAGAAGCTGGGAGTAATTCCCTTTCCTGAGTCTGATTAGAATTTACAGCAAGAGTATCAATCCTTGGTGACTAATGAATGATTGACTACTCTACTTCTGGATTAGTACCCGTGCTTAATTATTTTTGGCACCCTTTTCCATTGATGTCAAAGGGGGAGTATATAGTTAGGGGGAGCATATACTCTGGGGGAGTACACAGTAATGAAAAATACAGTAAAAAGAGATGCAGCAATTAAGAGGAACTTTTGATGAGGATATTGAGAAGATTGTAAAAAGAAAGAGGATACTTTAGGTTGATGGTGTTTTTCATATCATATGTTTCCATCAATTTCAAAGGGGGAGATTGTTGGAGATTTGATTCTGTACAAATAGTTGATTGTATGTTTTTCATTGATGACAACATATAATATACAGTAGTGTCCTGTAAGTAATTATAAATACATATATTTTGGAGCCATGTGCATTTACATCTATGTTGTAGACATGTTCTGGATGCAATGTTCATACACACAGATTCAGATATGCATTTTAAGTTGAGTTATGTTAATCTATTTTGGCAGTTACAGTTTCTGGAGATTATCTGTTAAGAGCCAACATATTTACATTATTTCTTGAGTTGCGCCTATCTGTGGGATATGCATGTTTGTATTCATGTTTATTTATGAGTTAATGATGATTATCCAAAGGTGTTAAACATGTTTTAATAGAAGTGTGATGTTTGAGTTAATTTGGTAGAGCCAACTATGTGAAACAACGCGTCCACTCATTTTGAGTTGCGCGGTCCTAACTTTGATTGCGTGCTTAGTTAAGCCGACAAGGAAGTTGCTGAAGTGTTTCCTACAGCTGTCGTGACCTTATCATTGGGGAAGATACATATACCATTTCAAATGTGATCGCTAAATGTGAAAGAATGAAGTGAAAAAGAAAAGACAGAGCAGAGCAGAAAGTTAGATGGTAAAGCTACATCATTCATCAGTTAAAGATCTATGTGAAGAAGAAAAAGAAGATTAAAATTCACTGGAACTGATCAAGACAACAAGTCTACTCAAATAATTCATTATCAGATATAGTGTATATCTTCCTTACAGAAGGTTGCAGCCTTCACTATTTGAGCAGTGAGCTCTTGGACAGTGTGTCCTGACCCCTAACAGGGTTATTTATAAAAGACTCCTAACAGGGTCTGACCTTTGACCAGGTCTCTATAGTTATTTCAATGTAAAGATCAACTCCTAACAGGTTTGCAAGATCTTCTAACAAGGATCATTATAAACTAGTACAATTATTTGTGGGTACTAATTCCCACTGGGGTTTTTACCTAATTTGGTTTTCCCTGTTACCAAAATTGTGTTGTTCAATTCTGTGTTATCTTGTTGAGTTTATGTTTAAAGTTAATTTGTACTTAATTGGAAAAATAATTGAATCTTGTAGATAACTGATTCACCCCCACTCTCAGTTATCTCTTGGGACTATTCCTAACATGATCAACCTGTGAAACTGCATGGTTTCCGTAGTGTAGCAGAACAAAACTGGGCAACTACACAATGTACAATTTTTTACAGGGCTAACCAGAAAACAAGTTACATAATACACATAATTCACATGACTCACAACTTGCAACTTTATAGAGATATACAAATTTATGGAGTGAGGAACCAACTATTTACAACCTATATACACAACACATATAGACATCCTCCCCTCAAGAAGGACTAGCCATGAAGGGAAGGAGGACCAACAACCAGAACCAAGAAAATGTTGGCAAGTAATCAATTTTGTGTAAATTTGATTCACTTTTTGGTTTTCATTTATGGCAACACATCTTGGTTTTAGATCGATTCTAGTAAAGATAAGTTTTGATAATTCAAAAATTGACTAAGTATAGAAGCAGAGATACAAAAGTGTTTTGGATGTCGAAGATTGAGATCGATGATTTAGGGAAAGAGAGCTTAGAGGAATATAGTATGGGGTATGTATGACCTCCACCTAAGATTGATTTGGTTTTGGTTGAGTCTACGGTGAGTTAGAAAGAATTGAAGACATACAGATTGCAGCAGAACAATGAAACAAGGCAGTTTGACAGTAGCAAAGATTTAGGGAGTATGGCTTGGACTCTAGAAAATCTCCACATTGACTATGCAAGAGCACCAACTACGCATTTGGTATTTACTATATTAAATGTATTTTGTATTGAAGGCCGACTTTGTAATATTTGTAATATTCATATTGAGAGTCGACTTTGTAAAGTTGTGAGATATATATATATATATATATATATATATATATAATCTTTTTGATAAAGGTAGATAGTGGTTAATTGGATAGTTGGATGAGTTTTTGAGTGAATAGAAGAGCAGAGAATGACAGTGGTCATTGAAGAAAAATAAAGGAACTATCTAAGCACCAGTGTTGCTTGTTTTTGTTCATGACTAAGAACACTTTGTAACCTGAATTATCTTGTAAGAGTTGTAAGCTCAGTTGGCCCCTGACAGGGTGTTGTGAACCTTTAACATGGTTGTAATTCCTTTAACAAGGAAATGTGCTACATAATATTCAACTCCTAACAAGGCTATGTATCCTTATAGGGACATTATACTTTAGTACATGCTTGTGGGTACCATCCCCACCTGGGTTTTCCCTTGGCGAGGGTTTCCTTGAAAACAAAATATGGTGTTATGAGTACTGTGTCATTTGCTTATATTCTTTTCTTTACTGCAATTTTATGGTTAATATTTAAATGGTTGAAGAATTTAATTAAGTGCTATAATACTGATTCACCCCCCTCTTAGTATTATCCAATCCTAACAATTGGTATCAGAGATTTTGGCCCTTGGAGAGAAAGTCTAACAACTTGAGGGAGATCAGAATGGATTTGGATAGTTTGCAAGAAAATTTTGATGCTGCACTTGAAGACCTTGACAAAGCAAAAGAAGAAAATGGAGAGTTGAGTGTCAACATGCGAAGAGATGAGAAATTTATAAAGAAACTCAAAGACCAACTTGAGCCTTCCATAAATCAAATAAAACATCTTGTGGCTCAGATAAACGAGGATTCAGATGAAGACAGTTCACATAAGGTGAAGCAGCTAAAAGAAGAGAATGAAACTCTGAAACTTGAAAATGAAACTATGACTAAAGAAATATAGGTACAAAAGGATGCTAAGAAGAAAGTTGAAGAAGATTTAAATAGTGCATTTAGATCAAATGAAGAATGAGGCTGACATCTACAAGAATAAGTATCAGGAAATAGAAAAATACAATCAGATTATAAAAGGTGAACTTGTTGAAGCAAAGAAACACATTGAGAAACTTCACACCAGCAGTGATTTGATTGATGAATAGAGAGACCAACAGAAACCTAAAGGTGATATGACTGGTATTGGCTTAAATGAAGCTGAATGTTCAAAGAGTCAGGAAGAGAAATCAAATGAGAATATTGATGCTGAGAAACCTTCTATTGAAGAACCTAAAGAGAAGATCAGACCCTTCAAAGGTAGATTCTTTGGCTGCAACAAATTTGGACACATGAAGAGAGACTACAGAGGTAATGCCCCTTTTAGAAATTTTTCTGGTTATTGTTTTAACTGTAATGGATATGGGCAGAAGAAAGCAGAATTCATAAAACCTAATCAATCAGGATATAGACAAGACAATTGAAGAGAATCTACAGTAAAACCTACATGCTACAAATGTAATAACATTGGACACATTGCAAAGTACTGTAAGCTACAAGTTAATCAGGAAAGAAGACCTCCTATATATTACAATTGCAATAATCCAGGAAATATAGAAAAATTTTGCAGGTATAATAGATCCGACAATAGAAGAGTACCACCTCCTATGAATTCACAGAAGAATCAAAATGATATTGGTAAGAGTGTTGTAGATTTGAAGAGTGATTTTGAAAGTTGTCTTAAAAAGGTAGCATATAGAAATAGTGGTAAGATATGGAAGATCAAAGAAACAAGTGAGACATCAATTCAGGGAGATTCAGTAGAGGCTACTAGATCTTTGCCTGATGGTAGAAAAATGGAATCGACCTAATTGGCCAATCATGGCCTTAGGGGGAGCATTGGATACAGACATTAGAATATATCCTGCCCCAAAATTTGTGGATTGAGCTCAAGAAAGCTTGGGTATAATCTTGGTTGACATCATGAAATATACATCTAAGAGCACAACATCAGCTGACATAGATATTTTGTTCGCAAGATCTAACAACCGACTGGACAGTTTTAAGTAAAAGTGAAATTCCTGACTTAAACTTGTATAAAGCACCATTTGATGGCCTATCTCTTTACCATTTGATGAAGAGAAAGCTAAAAAGATTAGAGAGAAGAGAAATTCAGACTATTCTACATTGGCTGTGCGTGATCGATTGAAGGATAAACTTGGAATTCAGCAAAAGAAAGGTATTTAAATCATCTAGCCATGGATGCACCTATTATTTTTGATGTTACAGATCAACCTAGGTATAAATTTAAGAAACATCCATTCAAGTCATGTGAAGAGGACCCAGAGGGAGCATTTTCCCAAACCTTGTATGGCATATTACACGTAGAATATATTAGGGCTTACATACATTGTAAGTATGATATACTGGGAATTGATGATATATCAACTGAGATAGAGTATATGAATGATAATGGAATCATGAGAGAAGAATACAAACACATTAATCATCTGAGCATAATGAAAATTATGGACTCATGTGAATTTGATGAAGATGAATGGTTTAAGATGTTATTAAGTAGGGTTCATGATCAATTTATCTAGATAGGTGATCAACCTGTGAAGATTTGTAGTGACCTAATCTATGAAATCACTGGACTGGACAACACCGGAGTCATCCCTATTGTAGAGAAACATGTAAAGAAATAAGTTGAAACCCTAACTCATTCTAAATGGGACAGACAGGCAATGACAGTAAAAAAAATCTTTCAGCAAGATGTAAGGTTGATTTCTATCATACTTGGGTACAAGCTCTACTATAGTAGCAGACCTAACTTAGTATCTGCTGGGGTAATCATGATGGCATGGAGACTGGTGAAGGAAAATGTAAAATATAACCTATGCAAAGTTCTGGCACAACAATTCCTTGTGAATGTGAAGCTAGTGAAGAAGGATAGAACTAAGACCTTCAGATTTGGTTCATTTTTTATGCATATGTTTATTCATATTGAGCACAAATTTCCTGGCTTACATCCTAGTGGTTAGAAATCTGGGATACCTACTGGTATTCTAATTTTGCAGAGCTACAAGAGATAGAATGCTACTTAGGTTGATGGAGAATTGTTCGCTATGATCAAGATCCTACAGAGACAGATGAAAACCAGATACAGGATACATGAAGACATTGTTGAAAAATACAAAGATATAATCTATTTCATAGTTGAAACTGATTGTGTATGTTTTGAAGAAGTCATACCCAGAAATAAATGGTGTTATCCCATGGGCTATGAAGTAAGTTCTGAGGTACTTACCATGCAAGTAGAACATGTCCTTGCATCAGAAATTGATACGATAGAGGAAAGATGGGGAACATATGAGAAAAAGTCAGCAAAGGTGAGAGAAGAATAGACTATAGGTCTAAGGAAGAGAAAGATTGAGAATCTTGTACATGAATGTGGAGTAAAAGTTGGGTTGATAGAAGAAGAAATAAAATAATTAAAAAATAAGTTGATAGAAAGATCTCTTGGAACAAAAAGTGGAAGTACTACAACCTTGCCCACTCCTCAGGTAGTTATGGTAGACAGACCACCTCCTCCTCAACAATAAACAACACAAGCAGAAAACATTACTTCTAGAGTTACTAGATCAAGCAAGCAAACATCACCTAAAGAGTAGAGCATAGTAGGAGAAGAGAAGAAAGAAGAAAAACACATATGGAAACCTGACCTGAAGATGTTAGAGAAGAGAGCATTAGAACAAGGTAAATTGTTCACATTTGATAAATACTATAACAGGTATGAATAAGAAGACAAGATTAAGATTGAGGACATTGTGATTGAACACTTACTTTCAAAAAGACACTTTTAGAAATTGAAGGAAGTATACCTGTAGACTTATATGGGAGATTGGAGATAAGAAAACATGTAGCACAGATTGAAGATGATACAATCATGAACCAAGAAATTGAAAACATGTTTCCTGTGATATTAGTACAATAAAGGGATAGAATATACAAGGAACTAAAACCTATATTAAGGACCAAGGTGCGATTATTGAAAATCATGGCGAAGAAGTATGATGAAGTCACTGAGAAAACTCAGAAGGCACTAGAGAAGATATTGATGAATACTACTTCTAACAAGCCCTCACCTCCTAAGACCACTTCACCCACACAATTGGGAATGGGTTACAGAACAAAAGCAACAGAGACAACTGTTGAGAAGAGTGAAGTAAATCCACCACCAGATTTCTATGTTTCTGGTGTAGCAGTAACTCTTGACACCTCTCAAGATGAAAAGGACACTTTTTCAGGGAATATGGACACTTCTATAGCAGATGAGGCTGAACACAAAGAGGAAGAAGAACAGAAGAAGGAAGAGGAATAGAAGAAGAAAGAGGAACAAAAGAAGGAAGAAGAGTAGAAGAAGGAAGAAGAATAGAAGATAGATTAGCAAGAGGATGAAAAGAAATAGGTAAACACATTATCCATCTCATTGTTGGCAAGCAGTGATGTAAATGTTGATAGCATGGATAAAGTTGAATTGGTAAAATTGGCATTTACCGCTTTAAACAAATCCAAGGAAAGATCAAAACAAAAAGGAGACACAAAGGCCAAAGTAATTACAAGAGCAATTGACACTGTAAAAAAATTTCTTCCAGTACGTATTATTTTCCAGAACAAAGATGACATTGAAAATCTGAGAATTACACTTGATGAATTTGATGGGCACTATGAGATTTTATTGAAAATTGCAGAGGAGAAGGAAGAAAAGACATACTCAAAGAAGAATTTAACAACAGTTTGAAATTCTATCATATGGGACTTAGGCATTGTGAAAACTTTCTTGAAAAATGCAAGGAGCTGCATTGGACATGGGAGAAAATTGTTTAGTTATTGCATGAATCCAATAAGGCATATTCAGAATGTAGAAGACATTATTGCCAAAGAGAGGGCAACTCTGAACAGTATGATGGATGGTTGTGAAACACCTTAAATATCCACAATAGAGTTAGACAAAGGAGTCATAAGGATTTTGGCTAAACTTAGTGTATTAGATAATGAGAAAGGGAGAGTATTGACAAGATTCAATTTGCAGAAGAGCTTTATCAATCCTAAGCTATCCATACTTGAGGTTCATCTCTCAGAATTCGAGAAAGTAAAAAATTCACTGAATAAATCTATGCCCACATACTTGAAAAAAGCTAAGACCACATCATTTGCACTAAATGGATTAATTCACATTAGCCAAATATTGTTCAAAACATGGACTGCAGAAGTGAAGATCTTGGAAGATTATTTTTAGGATATTTTGAAACTGGTGAGCAAGCACTAAAACCTATTGTTTTACATGCACCTTTGTCATTGTTGTCAAAGGGGGAGAAGAGAAGAATATATATATATAGATATATATAATAAAAAATTATATAGGAGAAGAAAAGAAAAGAGAAAAGAAAAGGAAAGAAAGATTATAGAGGAGACAAATTTGTTGGAACACTTATTCATTTTTTTGTTAAGTATTGCCATCAATGCCAAAGGGAGAGATTTTGGGCTAGTAATAAATTTTGTATAAATGTGATTCACTTTTTGGTTGTCATTTATGGCAACACATCTGGGTTTTAGATCGATTCTAGTAAATATAAGTTTTGATGATTCAAAAATCAACTAAGTATAGAAGTAGAGATACAGAAGTGTTTTGGATGTCAAAGGTTGAGATCAATGATTTAGGGAAAGAGAGCTTAGAGGAAGACAGTATGGGGTATGTATGACCTCCACCTAAGATTTATTTGGTTTTGGCTGAGTCTACAATGATTTATAAATAATTGAAGATAGACAGACTGCAGCAGAATAGTGAAACAGAGCAATTTGACAGTAGCAAAGTTTGAGGGAGTATGACTTGGACTCAAAACAATCAAAGTTGTATTTTGGTTGTTGATAAGCTCCACATTGACTATACAAGAGTGCCAGCTATGCATTTGGTATTTACTATATTAAATGTATTTTGTATTGAAGGCTGACTTTGTAATATTTGTAATATTCATACTGAGAGCCGACTTTGTAAAGTTGTGAGATATATATATATATATATATATATATATATATAAGATCTTTTTGATAAATATAGATAGTGGTTAATTGGACAGTTGGATGAGTTGTTGAGTGAATAGCAGAGTAGAGAATGACAGAGATCATTGAAGAACAATAAAAGAACTATCTAAGCACTAGTGTTGATTTTTTTTGTTCATGATTGAGAACACTTTGTAACCTGAATTATCTTATAAGAGTTGTAAGCTCAGTTGGCCCCTAAGAGGGTGTTGTGAACCTTTAACAAGGTTGTAATTCCTTTAACAAGGAAATGTGCTATGTAATATTCAGCTCCTAACAGGGCTTGGTATCCTTACATGAACATTATAGTTTAGTACATGCTTGTGGGTACCAACCCCACCAGGGTTTTCCCTTGGCCAGGGTTTCCTCGAAAACAAAATATGGTGTTATGAGTACTGTGTCATTTGCTTATGTTCTTTTCTTTACTGCAAGTTTATGGTTAATATTTAAATGGTTGAAGAATTTAATTAAGTGCTATAATACTGATTCACCCCCCTCTTAGTATTATCCAATCCTAACAGGATATGCAACACGCCCAACAGAGGGCTAGGCCTGGATGACACAAGAAAAATAAGCAACAACGTTAAAGAAACAAAAACAAAGAAAACACAGAACATAGAAAATAAACGTAAAACCCAAAACAAACCAACGGAACATAAAGCCAAACATGGCCTACCTGAGAACTCAGAACACTAAGAAGGGAAGCTCGACCATCATTCACTCTATCACTAAATTTTTGTAGAGACCTCGAACACACCAGTTTCACTACCTTAGCTTGAGAAACCTTAGCCTAGGAAATGCTCTGCTTCCCTTCTCAGAAAATTCACTTGGAGGTAATTTTCTCATGGTAAGTTTACAATGACAAAGTAAGCAACCTTTATAATTCCTAAAGAGGATGCATTAATTACTAATTACGATTCCCTGAAAAAGGCAAACTGTCGAAGTCCATACTCCAGGATGGCGATCACCCCCTTCCAAAAAAGGATTGGAGTAACACACCAAGACCCCAAGGTCTAGAAACTACTAGTTTTTGGGAGACAACACTCTAGGATCCAGATCCTCAAGAAGGAAAGAAATAAAACCAAAATGAAAAGCAAAAACAATGACCCAAAAGAAAAGAAAAGAAAAGAAAAAGGAAAAGAAAAAAAGGGGTACCCAACATTTTGCCAACAAAATGTAGGGACGGGTACATAGGGAATAACAATATGTATGTGTATGTGCATGTGCATGTGCATGTGCATGTGCATGTGCATGTGCATGTACATGTGCATGTGCATGTGCATGTGCATGTGTATGTGTATATATAAATGTAATACTATTTTTTTTTAAATGAAAGATTAGTAGAACAAAAGAAATAGAGAGATTTATTTTTACAAAAAGTATAGATGTATAAACAGAAAGGAAATCTTATATGTATATACAATGTATATATTTCGTACAAGAGTAAAATAGAAAAATGATGAAAGTATAAGAAGTTATATGTCAAGACTTCTCTTGGCTACCCCAAACATTATGGTGGAGCTATTTTTGTGATTTGAGGCTCCTTGTGAAACTTGACTTCCAAATGCTCCTTAGAGTGGCCTACAACCTACAAGCTCAAAAATCACAAAAACACTCAAATAAAATACATTAGAAGGTTAGTATGAAAAATGACCGGTGAAGTGGGTCCCACTAGGAATACCAGAATGTAGTATGCAAAAATGTAAATAAAGGAATAAATGATAAGCAACTAAAACTTATTTCTACATATCTACATACACCTCAAAATAAGGATATGGAAAACATGCTAATGTAAAGAAATGATATGAAAGACCAACTTAACTATTCAATACAAAATCAATGCAAACCTCCAAAGAAGAGAGTGGATGACTTTGTTGGACAGGTATGTGGTTGCTCACATTCCTACAACATAACAATGTGTTGAAGATGATTGTTGAAGTGACAAGGAAAGCTCTCAAATTATATGATTTTGAGGGAAATGGACGGTTTGGATTGAAAGTTGGATGAATGGCAAAGATTTCATAGGATCATTGATGTGGCCATGAGGTGAAGGCAAAGTGGAGGCCAAGTGGATTAGGATTTTGACCATTCAAAGGGGGAAAGATGCTCACACATGTGTGAGAAATATTTTAAAGTGATGGGTCAATGAAAATGTGTAAGAAGGTGTAAGAGGGTGAGAAGACCAAAGTTGCTCACACATGTGTGAGAAACTTGGGAAAGTGATGGCTCAATGGCAATGGTCAAAAGGTGGAAGAGGGTGAGATGACCAAGGTTGAGTTCACATGTGAATGGGGAAAAATGTGTAAGTGTGTAAGGATTTATATATGAGGTGTGTAAGAGTCACATTTGACTTGGGTTTTGTATTCCCTTGATTAGGATTGTGTAAATAATTAGGCAGTGATTAGGTGAGAGATTAGGATTAATTAGTGGCAAGTAGGGTAGAAGGATGGGTTATGTTAGGGAAGTGAGGTTAGGTGAGGGAAGTGAGGTTATGTGCAGGTTAAAGTTGGGATCCATGTGCTCAAATAGAATTAAATGAAATATTTAATTCAAAGTAGGAGAAAAGGGAAATACGATAGGTTAGGTTAATTAATTTAGGAATTAATTAAACTTTAGGGAAATGGGATAGGATAAGACTAAATAAATATAAATTTATTTAATCAAGAGTAAGGGATAGAGATGATTCTTAATTAAATAAATGTAAATTTATTTAATTAAAGGTAGGAAAAAGGATTATTAATTAAAAAATAAATATCTATTTAATTGCCTAGGATAAGTGTATTTGACAGATTTTGGTGTCTACAGATTCTCCAGAAAAGCTACCTTCAGACAGTTGTTCGATGCATTCTTGACTTTCACTCAATTGATCAGCAAGCTCTCTTCTCTTAGCAAGGGAATGCCTCAAATTTTTCTTTATTTCATTAATAAATTTGCTTGCATCCTAAAGTTTCTTTTCATACTAGTATTTATCCATGTTAACTTATAGGGATCTTTTCGTCAAGCAATTAAGCTTAATATCAAGAGGACCAATGCTTTGATACCAACTATTGGAAATATTATGATTGAGAGGGGGTGAATCAATACAAATAGGTAATGAACAAATTCAACCACCCATATAAGTAATTGTACTATTAACTTCAAAACAACAAAGCATATAACTGAAGTAAACAAATAACAGTTTAGAATATCAATCATTCACAATCTCAACACACATAACACAAATATAATATTGCAGAATCCCTAGTAAGAGGAAAAAACCACAGTCGGGATGAAACCCACAAGCCCAATATTGCAGTAAAGGAGTGTGCCTTGTTAGGAGCTATAAATACCCTTTTCTGAGGGTTCACCTTGTTAGGAGTGATTAGTACATTGTTAGGAGTCCAATAAAAACAATTATGATCTACCTTGCTAGAGGATTTCAAACCTTAATAATGAAGCTACCTTGTTAAAGGATTTACAAATAAGAACCTATTAAAGTTCACCTTGTTAAGGGATTTAACATGCTACAACTATTAGGGAACAAAATGATATGTTGATTTGTAGAATGGCACTAATTTCCTATCAAATCCTTTCTTCTCCTTTCCTTTCTAACACTATACTGATCTCTTCTCCTTCAATTCATGAGAACCCAATATTAAAATATAATCGCAACCCTAAATATAATAATTTAGTGCTCCTTATATAGATTGTCATTAGGTCACACAAGACCTATAAATTTCCACCATAGTCGGCTCAAAAGATTAGCCAACCTCCTCAAAATCAGCATCAACAACATCCAATATTTCATCCTCAAACGTATTACCAATAATTAAAATTAATGTGTCGGTCTCAGATCCATTTCCTTAATCAAATTAATGTGAACTTTGATTGGTGATAGATAGGTAAACTATCTTCTCATTCTAAACATAATTCATTCAATACTTGATATAAATTTTTGTGGTTGGAATCATAGATTCCATATACCATACACATACTGTATATATGATCACAACATTTGAATCTTTCCTCAACTTGACCACTACCACAATCTATGGCTAATACTGTTCTTCCTGAACACCATTCAACATACATCATTAATCTTCCCTTTACTGATCATGAACAAAACTTACCAATCACTGAAATTATGATAACAGACTACACTGACATCAATGACAACTAATTATGACTGATCAACTTACCAATCACTAAAATCATGATAACTGAATACATTGACATCAATGATAACTAATTATGACTCTACTCATGACCATTCTTCATATCTCCTCCAAAACTACCATAATACCAAAATCTCTCTCTCTCTCTCTCTCTCTCTCTCTCTCTCTCTCTCTCTCTCTCTCTCTCCCNAATACCAAACTCTCTCTCTCTCTCTCTCTCTCTCTCTCTCTCTCTCTCTCTCTCTCTCTCTCTCCCTGTGGTGTTGATCTAATTTTACTTAAGGAGGCTTTGTATTCCAATGTGTCATTATGAATCAAGTAAAACTTAGACCCTACTAGGTGATCCTCTTTCATGTTGTACACATTGTAATCAGAGTTATGGTTTATTCCAAAGATATATGATTCTTTATGTTTTTCTTTATTATTAGTTGAAGTACTAAATCTTTATGTTGAAATATTTTTCTTTGTCAATGAACTTTTTTATTTGAATACATGGCAATTCTTTACACTTAATTATCTGCATTCTTTAAATTATGTTAATTTTATAATATGGTGGGCCTTACAATATTACATGCCTACAATAATTTTTCAAATAGTTTAAGGAGCCACATTTTAACTTGAAGAAGTATAGTTTTATATAAAGGAAACTTACGTATGTGGGTTGTGATATCTCAAGATAATTTGAGGATGGACCCAAAGAAATAAAGATAATACTTAAATGGTTAGTATCATAGAATGTCACAAAAGGTAAGAATTTACATGGCTTGACAATCTTATATTGGAAGTTCATCAAGAAATTAAATGGTATATGTACACCACTAACTCACCATGTATGGAAGGGTGGGCTTGAATAGACTATTACCACACAAAGAGTTTCAAACTCTTGAGAAGAAGGTGATAGGAAAATATGTTTTTGATTAAGGTAAAAACAGGTTTTGAAAGGACCCCGAAACCTTTTACATAAAAGTACTAGAGATAAGCATAAAAAACCCTTACACACATATAAATCCTACTATGAACAAAAATTAGGACCCCGACGATCCCCCATTAACCCAAAAAAGGAAAACAAAAAAATAGCCAAAAAGAAATACAATTTCCAGCTCAATTTCCAGCCCAGATTCCAGCACAGTAAAATAAAAACTACTTTATACTTTCATAGGCTTCCTCAGCCTCTTTCTGCATATCTTCCATTTTATCAATGGAATCTTTCAGTGCTTTCATCTCCTTTGGAATCTCAATAATTTTCCTTTTAATGGCACTTCGGGTTCTGGTATCCGGGCCCGAGCTCCCAGCTTTGTCATCTATTGTGATTGTAGTATTCTCCAATAGAATACTCTCCAAGTAGGCATATAAAGCTTTGATATTTTGAACAAATACTTTAAGCCCCATGTTTCTATGCTTGAGAATAATACTTATCATATTCCCATTGTGGCTGATTTGATTTTTCATGTCTTTCAACTTTTCTTCCACAAGAGCATTGACTCTGGCTGTAATATCCTCATTTCTGTTGTTATTATTTACCTTAATCAACAATTCCTTCTCCATTTCTTCCAGCTTGGTTTTGAAGGTCTCCATGGCTTCTTGAATTTCATTCAGGTTCTACTTCATGTCCTTCATATCCTCACTGATCCAATTCTCCATGCTGGCCCCATGATCCTCCTTGCTCTTAGGAACTATGTCATCTATTTTGAACCCAACCATAGTATTTTGGTCAAGGTCCATTCTCTGTCTTTTGTTATTTCTGTCACCAGCCTTCTAATTTGGATGCTCTATCTTCTCCTCCTTGTCATTTCCATCATTCACTTCTTCATTATTTTCCTCCTTATCATCTCCCTCTTTCTCTTGTTCTTATTTTTCCTCTTCTTGGTTTCCAGCTTCGTTTACCCTGTTCTCTTCTTCTTCATTCAAGGGAATTTCCTCCTCATTCATCTGGGTTTCCTCCTTATTCACATGTTCATCTTTATCTTTCACCAAAGCCTCCTCATTTATCTCTTGTTCATCTTCTCCAGTCACATGCGTTTCCTCCTTCTCCTCTTCCTGAATTGATAGGAAAATATATTGGTGCTCACTTATCTATATAATAAAGTTTAAATTTGACCTCAAACCCAACTAAACTACAACTAATGTGTTTATTAAGAAAGGGGAACTCAAATTGCATTCTCTAATGAAAAATTGAATAATGAATAATAAGTACTAAGTGTACATCACTAGGATTTCTATTTTATATTTAAGCTTAGTGAAAGTGTAAACATTAGTAGTTTCCCAAGAATTTTGCGTTGTACATAGATCACCAAGAATTGTAGTTTATGAACAATCAAACAAAGATAAATTAAAGACATATGAGGTTAGCAAATAACTTACACGGTTATTCCCTTGTGTTGAAATATAGACCTAGAAAGTAAAATCAAGTCACAAATGTCTTAGACAAAAGGCATGCTTCATTGTCCATAATGATAGTTGAATTAGTGGGAAGAGAGGGAATGAAGGATTTATGTGAAATAGATCCTACTTAACATTATCTATTTATGAGACATATCCACTTTCCTTGTCATGATTAGCTCCTTCATGAAACATGGAGTAATACCCCTCATCAATATTCTTGTGAATCTCACCTTTAAGATTCAAGAAAAGTATAAATATATCCATATTGGAAGAATGAGCCACTCAAAGAAACCCTTAAACATAAAATCAATATTTATTCATGTCGTCAATTGTTTCATTCCATTAAGTTTGGATTTTTTAATATTTAAATTCCCCTTGTGCAACTTGATACTAGTGTAGACAAATTTTTCTATTATAAGACATGAATATTTCCTATATTCTTATTATTCTATGTAGCCTCATATGAATATAGGAATTCATTTATGTCACGATCACTCCATTCACCATTCTTTAACCTTTCTTCATGCCACTAAAGCTTATTGAAAATAAAAGAGAGAGTACATAATAAATAGAGATGGAAAACTTGAAAGGGCTTACCTTCCACCCACATTACTAAAAAAAATAAAAACATAATCCCTAAGCAAAAAATGAGAGTTTGTCATCATATCTAGTAAATAGTTCGAAGATACCAGGAAGAGCTACAAGAACCTTGAATAGAAAATAGTCCAAAAACAAGGCATGCAATATCAAATTGAGCCAAAGATGATCAAGAAACAAAACAATACACTGGATAGTGTAATTGAAAATCTTATCCAAGTTTTTTCAAAACAATATTTATCCAAATCAAAATTTATCCAAGATTTTCATAGTTGCCTTGGTTTGTATACAAAATTTCCCATAAATATGAAACCCATCAATATGAAACCCTAATGGGAATTCAAAGAGTTGTTAAACACATAATCCTCCCTAAAAATATAAACTAAAAACACAATTTTCAACATAAGATATCAAAGGATGGATTTTTTCTTTGCAATGTACAAAATTAAGAGATAATTATCTTTAAAATACTTACCATCCATAGATAGATGGTCACATAGAATTTGTTAGTTGAAGCCTTAGAAAACTATAAAGATAGTTAGAAGGAGATTGGCCAATGCATATGGACTCCAAGTTCATGTAAGTATAATTTGTGACAACTTAGAAAACAAGTTGATTGGAAGGACATAGTTCCAAGCTATGTATGGGACAACATCAATAGATATCATGGGTTAGTTGGAGGTTTAAGGAAGATATCACATTAATGCACAAATTAAGGACTTTGTGCATCACATAAGGTTCTTGCACAAGTGAAGAACTAATTGGAGGATAGTGTTGGTTCTCAAATCAACAAATTGGATTTCCTATGGATTTTGCCTATCCAATGATGAGAAACCCAAGTGATTTGGCCAACTAATAAGTCACAACCAAGGAAAGGTTGGAACTTCTACAATTTTGGCTCTGTAAAACCAAGCCTGGTAGGCCTATACCTTCACTTATCCTTAAGTTACAAGGCTTTTTATAGCAGATAAGTAACACTTCAACCTTCTCTCTCAAGTATGGCAAGGCACTTGAAAGAAATCTAACTGAAAGCACTATATCATGAACTGTAAATTGAAATACTTTAAGTAATTAAAAGAATGTTTGGTAAATGTGTATGTAATTAAAAATGAATAGATAGATAAGATATCACAAAACTATAAACAATGAAATAAATAACTATAATCTAAATAAGCAATAAAGACCAGTGCCTTAATCAACCATGGGCATTAGAGTCGCTATCATTCCAATCTTATGTTCAACCTCAGAAATAGTTTTACAAGAAAAATTATCACTTCAAAGGTGTTATGGAATGTACATGCAACCTAAAAAAAATACAGAGATATTTCAAAAGGGTAATACTTCTCAGATGATAGCCCAATTGACTGAGGCCTCAATCAATAGAATTTAACCATGAAAAATGAGAAAATCAATTGAAAATATAGACTATGAATCAAATCAGGAAGCATGCACATCAAACTATCACTTTGAAGAAGTTATAGTGGTTTATCCGAGGGACTAATTGTAAAATTATTAATGAAACAATTTCATATATGAAGAAAAAGGACTTATCTTTATTGATTTTTTTTTAAAGTACATCTAGGTCCATGTTATAGCTGTTGATCCAAAACTATCCAAATATGTGAAATTGTATTATATTTTATTGTCCTCTCTTTACATTTTACATTATGTATATATATGTGTTTGAGTAGCTTTCACACTTTTTTAGGGTGAAAAGACACAACCCTTATTACAAATTATTTTGAAAAAAGAATAAATTAACTAAAAAATAACTACCTAACTTACGGATTTGGGTTTGGCCAAATAACCAAAACACCTCATGAAAAGCTAATATTGCTGCTGGAGATAGGAAATTGGATTTCTCGAACAGGGTCATTTTTAGATTTATAAAATTTGACCATCTCTACCATCTTGTGGTATCATCTTTATAGGAGGTCTAAATTCCTGCATTTTCTGAAGGCTTCGATTAGTTAGTTCTATTTATTTTCATGATAAAGCTTCCTTCCTTTGATTTTTTTTAGGATGGAGAAACATGTTTCTTGATAATGGATTGGGACTTCTAAATTATCAAAATTTAGGGTACCACCAGTGACTCTTTCTGGGGACGTATGCTCCCTGTGAGCATAGCAAGATTCCAGCTATCTCTGGAGAAGCATACCAAGTATCCACACGTAATCTGATGCGAAGTGAAATTGGATGGCCCCAGGCCCCCCCAAAAAAATGAACACTACTTCTTTCCTCTATCAAACACATGATTTTGATCATGTAATACTTTGGATCTCCCGAATATGATGTCACCACTCTCATTGACAATATTCATGGCTTTATTAACACACTTTGACTTTTGTTTACCTTTAGAAAAGTTTGCGGCACTGTAGTCCTTGCTCAATACAAGATCCCCATGCATTTGATCAAACCTACAAGTAACTAGATTAAGATCTTCTACTTGGATGCCTTTACGTACACAATCTTCCCTATACTCAAGATATTGTTTCTTTTCACTAAAGGATTTGGAGATAACTCACATTTAGGAACTTCCTTCTTATCAAGAATTTGATCAGATTAGATACTCAGATAATTTTCAAAACTAATATTCAACACATTCTCCTTATTATGTATGTTTGATTCAATCTCATCTTCACATGTTTGATACAACTTCTACTCAGAGGATAAAATAATGCATGTCTCACTTTCTAAATATACTTCCCCATACATATTTTAAGTTTCAACATCTTCAAAATGATCACTAGGCCCACTATTTTTATCATGATGTTGATGGACTTGATTGCATAGAAAATATTCTTCAAATAATGGGTTCAAGGATATAGAGAACTTGGGCATATCTCCATGAGAGATTTCATTTGAAATTTATTCATGTTTATATGGTGTATGTTGTTATATTTCATCTCCATTATTTGATTCTTGAAATATATCATCTTCTTCATCTAGTACCCCCCTGATTATGTAGTGATCCATCAAATTGCTTATCATAGTGCATTGAAAAAAAAATTTGACTACTCTTCTCAACATGTTTTTGATATTACATGTCTAGTAAATATGAGATTTATTCTGTACTGAGAAGATCTTCTTCCTCATCATCATGGTTATTCATACCCGTCTCCATAAAAATCTTACCATGTACATATTCTTCTTCAATCTGATCTGAATTTTCTTCCTCTATGTTATCATTCTTTTCTTCCCTCAATACTTCACATATTTTCTCAAAAAAAGCTAGTAGTTGATAATCATGGTAGATTCCTAACTCACAAAGTTTATCCATTAATTCCCTTCCTAGAGGCCTAATATTCAAAGGTATTTACCTATAGATCTTTATCATTCTCATGAACAAATGTAGTGTAGGTTCACATTTATATCTTTCCAAACTGAAAAATGTATCCAAAGGGGATATGTAAGATTCTTCCTCCAAAATATAATTTGGCTCTTCTTCCATGCTGCAACATTGGTCTTCATATCGTTCATAGCACATGTTATCTTCTTCCCCACTGGCATCATGAAATGTATAAAGAAACCATTTCTCAAACTATCTCTAGGATAAGATACATTGTGTGGGTAGTGATTCATATACTTGTCTGGCATTATCTTTTAATGTACTGACAAATAGCCTCATCACCTGATCCTCTGTAGAAACCTCATAATCTTCTATGAATGTATAAAATGTATCCAAGTGTTGTAGTGTCGATTCATCCCATTCTGCATGGAAATTTGGTAGAAGTTGTGAAATTTTAGGGGATAACTTATTTGGGATGCATTGAAATTTCCTAAGATCCAATGGCCTGATACCATCTGGAATAAAATGATTTCTTTGAAATGATAGATACATTTGAAAAAACAATCCACCATCTCCTTCCGAGTCATCTCCCTCAGTAGAGTCATTGATTGAAATGCTTTGTTCAATAGAGTCGCCACCTTCTTATCAAAAGGAAAATACTTACTGTCTTCTGAGTTATTTTCTCCCAATAGAGTCTTAAATATATCACCAGAGCTTCTAGGTAAAATACAAAAATGTTCTTTTGAACAAATCCCTAGTAGAGTCGCTAATCTGTTGGCGCTCAAATCAATAGATTAGATTTCCTATAGATTATGCCTATCCAATGATGAGAAACCCAAGTGATTTGGCCAACTAACAAGTCACAACCAAGGCAAGGTTGGTGTTGGTTGTATTTCCTATTTTTGTGTTTGCCCTAAAATTTTTTGAAGTACCTATCTTTCCTATGCTTAGAGGGCCAAAAAATCATGTGCCAAATTACTTGTTTTCCTTTAAAAGTGTTGATTTTGCTCAAAATCAAGTTGAAAAGGCCAAAAACCCTAAACCCTAGTCATTTCTAGTCAAAAAATGCAAGAAAGCCCTAATTTCTTGAAACAGGTTCTACTTTGAAGTTAATTTTTGGCACTTAAGTCTTAAAAATTTGCATGTGCTTAAAAGGGTAGTCATTGGGTCTCATGAAAGAAAGAGAATATTCTAAAAGTTTACGATACTTAGTAAAATTCTTTGTCGCATTATCTCTTAATGGAAAAGAATATGCTTTAAAAGTTTTTGAGACTTAGCGACGACCGTCCATTGACAGGATAGATCTAACGGTGGTCGGGTAATCTCTTAATATGATTAGAGTTAGTGATTGTATCTTGTGACTTTGAGTTTACTCAGTCGCGTGGTCTCCAAATATAACCTATGGTTATGAGTTGAGCCCAAGTGTTAAAGTTTTTCTTTTGTTGCCAAGTCTCTTGATCTGATATGAGTTAAGTGAAAGAACCAGAGATCATGCGAAAACCATTCATCTCATTTTAAATCCAATGGTGGATGGAAAGTCTCCTGATCAAAGACACAATTTAAAATTTATCCAGCGACATGGAGATTCAACAGTCACTAGGTCTCTGGATAAACTCAGGTTGACAGTCAGTTTGGAAACAGTGTTGTCGCTAGGTCTCATAATTAAAGATAAGTTAAGAGAAGGATTGTGAGACTTGGAGACAGTCATCTGATTAGAGAGAGATCTAATGGATAGCATGAAGTCTCTTATAAGATTTGAAAAGTTAGAAATCATTCAACAATCATGAGACAAGAAATAGTATTGAGACACGTAATTAAATATGATAAAGATAAAGGGTATTGTCAAGTGTTCTCTGATTAAAGTTTGATTTAAATTAAAAAATTTGGCGATTATAAGATAAAGGTGTTGTCTCTAGGTCTTGTAATGTTTTATGGTTTACATAAAAGTTTATGAGACTTAACAGGAACTGACAGATATTGCCAAGATAGATCCAATGGTTGTCGGGGAGTCTCCAAATAAGATAGCCAAGTGAATTTTCTTCTAGCGACTAAGAGATTGAGGGGAATATAGGCTAATATTATTTAGTAGTCACTAGGTCTCAAGATATTATAAAGTTTGATATAAATATTATGAAACTTAATACCAACCATCAGATACAGAGGCATTCATTGCAAGTGCCAAGAAACTCCTAACACCCCACTATTCCTTACACTTATGAAAATGAGGAATGCATAGAGGAAGATGCTATAAGGAATATCCTTGAGGATGAGGAGGTGATCTCAAGAGAAAATAAAATAAAGGAACTAATGGACCTGGAAAGACAGGTAAAAAGAAAAGGATTATCATTTGCTGGTTTCTTTCTTGATGTACCATATTTGCCAAGGATAGATGAAATGAATAAAGATCATAATTTCTTATGAAACCAATTGGAGGAAGCACTTGTAGTCCCTGAGAAAGGTCATCCAGAGTACTCTGAGTCAGAGTATGATGATGATAGTGATGAGGGCTATCCTTCACCCACTTCTTATTCAGATTATCAAACAGCTACAAGAGAGTAGACAATTGAGGGAGAAAATATTATTGACCTGACAGAGGTCCCAGAAGCAGAGGTTACTAATGAACCTCCACTCAAAAAGAAAAAGGTTGAAATTGGAGAACCTTCCCAGGCATTATTCTGTGTGATAAGAGAGAATAAAAGGGATAAAATTAGTGGCCTTATTCCTGGCAATAGGCCATATGACCATTTTTTGAGAAAGGAGATCAGAAAGGGAAAGAAATTACAAAAAGATGAAGAAGAAAAGGTTGAATTAACTCTTCAAGCATGTATTGATGAGAGGATAATTCATCAACAACAGTTCCTCAATGATGATAATTTCATAAAAACTAAGGAATTTAAGGATTTCCTTAGGTGGCATAAACAACATGAAGTTAAGAATCAGCTTCAAATAGATGGAGGAGAGATAGTAACAACATAAGCCTTATTGGTTATACAAAATTATGATCCTGAAATAGAGGATATTTCTCCAGAAGAAGCAAGAAAAATGGTTAAAGCTAGTGGTATGATACTTGTTGAGGGCTGGGATTTAGCCTCAACAATCATTATTGACCAAATAAGGAAGCAACCAGACCTAAAATTTTCATCAGAGGTCCAGGTGGGAGAATTGATAAAGGGATTTGGTTATGATCCAAAGTCCCAAGCTGTTTCTATGTGGAGCCTAGATCCTAAGGATTAGAAGCCATCTTTGATAAATATTCAGGAAAGCATGGTTGGTAATCAAATGGTGTGGTCTATGAATAACACAAATGACATGGAAATATCACAAGTTTTATCACATTTTTTTCAACTAAACGTGCCAAAAATAGAGAAAATATCTCAAATATATAGTACTCTGATATAAGAGACCACTGCTCTTGCAAAGGATAGGGAGATGTGTCAAATCAAGACCTGTGCTTTGGAGAAAACAATTAGAGAGTTGATTCATCAAATAATGGAGAAACCTAAGGTCATTCTAGCACCACCAAAGGATATTTCCCATGAAGAGGTTCAAATAGAATTGATAGGGGATAACACCGAGACAGAGCAACATATCACAGAGAACAATGAAACAGTCTTAGGGGCATTGATGAGCATCTTCAAGCACATGATTGGTATTTTGAAGGATAAGACTGATTTATTTTTTGGTGCATATAATAAACTTCCCATTTTACATGCTGAGGTAATTAATTATATTTCTATTTTAAACCCTTATTTTGGGACATGGTCTAGTAGGACAAAACTGTTTGAAAGGTTGGCCTCTTTACAACCTCATAGAAATGACTTGCCAAATATAGGTACTGAGGTTGGAGATGAAATAGAAAAGATAAATGTAAATTTTCCTTTCTTCAAAGGCAAGTTAAATCAGATTGAGTCTAAAATGAATCTTCTTGGATCAGACTTCAATAGATTTATTCCTCCAATCAAAGGAGATGACAGTTAGATCAAAGTTTTAGAGGTATGGAGAGTAGAGTTTGATAGAAAGTTTCCTAAGAAAGAGGCATTTATTAATAATGATGCATAATTAGATATGGAGTGCTACAACAATATCTTAGATGAAGCCTTTAAAGTTGAGACTGACATCAATAAATTCTTAGCAGATGTCAAGAATATAAAAGATGCTCGGTGGAATAGGAAGAAAGCACAACTAGAAAGCATTCAGAGCTTTAATTGGCCTGTAGAAGATGATATAGAAGCATGGGACACATTTACAAAGCCAAAGAAGAAGGCTACTGCTGACATAGACTTGGACATCTTGGATGCAGAGTGAAGGACACCTGGCACCTGCTCTCTGAGCACAGGGAAGTTAGTAATCTTGAAGACTAGTGTAGGTTAGCCTAAAATGACAGTCACTAGATCTCAAAAAAAATTAGATCCTATCTTGAACAACTATAGACAAAGGTGCCAGAGCTCACAAGAGGACAAAGTGCAAATTTGATTTCATTCTACAAATTTTTCCACCCACCACTTGGGGATTTCTTGTATTTTGTCTTTTCTATGTTTTTAGGGTTAGGTCTCCAAATCATCTAAAGCTTGTTGCATCCTTGTATTAAGGATTCCAAGATGATTTGAGACTATATATATATATATATATATATATATATATATATATATAATTGTAACCATTTTGTAAGGACCGAGAGATTTGGAAACTTTAATAGAATTACAAGGAAGACTAAAATTGTGTCTAAACCTTTGTACTATTTGTCTATCTAATGTATTTGAAGTTTTAAGACATCAATACAAATATCTTGCAATCTCTTTTCTGCATCCGAATTGTCTCTTTACTTTTTTGTTATTGTTCTTGTGTGTTTATCTGTAAGGCATTTAAGCACACTGATCATAAGGTGATTGTACAGTTACTTGTAAGTTCCTTCAAGGATGGATTAAAATTGTTTCAAGTAACCTAGGGAACATAACATTATTTTAAGGATTGGATGATAAGGTTGTAGGGAGAGGATAGTTTATAAGGTATTATATCTTTGTTGAAAGTGTTTTATTGATTACCTTATTGTGGATTTATACAAGATATTGACTCAGAGCCTAGGGATTAGGCACTGGTTTTATGTTTGTTAAGTAATTGATTTACTATATAATATTTTCAAATTACTTAATCACATACACTACAAAAAACATAATTCCATTCAAGTGATTGTATTCTTAGGATACATTTCAGTTTGTTGATTCCTTGAAGAGAGGATCATTAGGTTGCCCCTCCTAAAATCAAAAGGAAGAAGGATGAAAATCCTTATCTCATTGGTTTATGTTATCAAGACCATAGCCTGGCTTAGAGTACTCTATTTTTTAAATTAATCATTGCAATCTCCAAGGTATCTCATGAGTTGTTATAGTGAGGTCAGAAATAACAAACCAGTAAATGAACTAGTCCACTAAAAACATTGACTGAAGAATCATTAATCTATCATAGGTAATACCTGCCTGAGTTTGTGGAGCTCAAAAAAGAAGGAGGTGATAATAGGTATCCCCAGTGTTATCAAATACCTCATCAATTAACCTTTATCTTGCATAAAAAGGAGTTTTCATTCAAGTATATAAGTATACTGTCATTTTAAGGTTGTGTTGCAAGAAAAAGTGCTAACAGTTGGAAATTTTGCAATTTTGGCTCTTGAAAACCAAGGCTAATAGGCCTATACCTTCACTTATCCTTAAGTTACAAGGCTTTTTATAGTAGATAAGTAACTCTTCAACCTTCTCTCTCAAGTATGGAAAGGAAATTGAAAGAAATCTAACTGAAAGCAATATATCATGAACTGTAAATTGAAATACTTTAAGTAATTGAAAGAATGTTTGGTAAATGTGTATGTAATTTTAAATAAACAGATAGATAAGATATCACAAAACTATAAACAATGAACTTGTAGACACCTAAAAATAATCAGGTGTACCTCAAGCATTCCAAACTATAAATCTCAGCCAAATGCTTCAAAATATCATCAAATGGACATTTAATCAATTCAAATCAAATGGACAAAATTCAAATCAATTTGAAAGATCAATTAAATAATGAAATCAATTAATTAAATTCAAGCCTAAAGGGATTAATCAAATTATGCAATTGATTTTTCAATTGTATAGTTCAAATAAAAAAGGATCAAATCCAACCCAATCACCCTTCCATGGCTAATTTTATTAAATGATGGAGTTATTTAATTCCTAATTCTTTGAGACAACCAACCAAATTTCCCTCCATTTGCAAACACCTCAAAGCTTTTGAATTAACCAATCTTTGATCATGATCAACTCACTCTACCCCCTACCCTTGGGAAAATGCTATAAATACAAGTCATTTCCTTTGTGTTTGGGATCCAAGAATTCAAGAGCAAAAGCATCCTTATTATAGACATATTGAGGAGCATTTGAGAGATTTGAGAGAGCTTTTAGCATTTTCATCATCATTTAGTATCATGTTTAGGAGCATTTGCTAATTTATTTCATGGTCTTGGATCATTTCTAAGCATTTTAAAGCATTCTAGCTAGATTTGAGCATTGAATTTCATACATATCTCGTTCTAGGATTGTCCTTGAGAGAGGTTAAGCCTGAGAGCTCTCTTAACAAAGCTTGGATAGAGAACCATGAGATGATATAGATTTATCTTCAATTCTTTAGATTAGTTTTGTATTATCTTCCATAGAATTGTTGTCTTTTATTTTAATTTCATGAAGGTGTATTTTCTTACACACATAATGGTGCCCACCGTGGGGCTCTAAGCCTCTGTATTAACATTTTTATTTTGACATCTGGTTTATTTTCTTTGTTCTTGGTGTTTTTCTTGCAGAAAATAGGAGAAGAGCCACGTATACAATGCAAAGCGCCACCTAAAAATATAAAAATGCCACCTGGAAAGCGTGAATCATCTCTGCCTTTATCTCTGCTACCGCTTGGGAGATAAAGTAGACCGCCTGTCAGATAAATCAGAACGCCTGTCAGATAAAGTGCACCACCTTCTAATGTTCAACAGCCTCTTACCAGCACTTTCTAATTGAATTTTATCATTTATGTGCCGCTTGATATCTTTATTTTACTGCCTGTGAAATTTTAAGAGCCGCGTAGTAATAGTTAAAAGCCGCTTGTAAAGTTTAAAGTGACGCTTGCTAAAATTTGATAGCCGTTGTTTAGCTGTTAAATTTTGCGTAGTAAATTTTTCTTCAAATCAATTTTTGGTTGATTTTGTCACTTTTCTAACTCTCTGTGTTTTCTTTTTCTACAGATGAAAAATCACCCCAAAGTGCAAAAACCAGAGAAGCAGATCACAAGGCCTAGCAAGGAGGTAAGGGCTAAGACCAAAAATGATAAATAAGTTCATAATGCAAATTTATTAGAAAGCTTATTTGAAGAAGAAAACTTATATGATCATTATAGTAAAGTGTTTTTTGCTTATAAGAGAAAATTTCCTACTCTTTGAGTAAATTTGCATTCTTATGTTCTTTAAAATCTTTCATTAATAAATCTTTCATTTGAAAAAGCTTTTAGGAGTTTTTGTGTCTTGTAAAGGTTTTCAAGTTTTTCTTCACTTTGTTGTGCTTTGTGTTGACTAACTTTGTTGGAGGA